>CAKAOI010045675.1:370962-393548 GCA_916701655.1 Sebastiscus albofasciatus
AAAACGCAGCGGCCTGCGGCAGAAAAGTAGAATCTGGATCAACGAATCGGCAATCCAGAGCTGTACAACACGGTCATTACGGAACAAAAGACGTTAATTGTTGTGCATAATGGGCCATTAGAGTGACTAGTGCAAAGTGCAAAAACTTGCAAAAACTTTTGCGAGACAGAGCAACACGGCGAACTCCGGCTCATTCTAAGCTAACAAAAACACAATGATTGTTAGTTTCAGGTGATTATACACTAACTAAAACTTAATTATGAGTATTATATTCCATTTCTACTAATAGATCCCCTGAAATGTTACACACTGTTCCTTTAACCGTCTTGCGACAGTTTCACAATTTACGTGTACCAGATACTGGATCATACAGTATTTACACCTCAACTGTTATAGGAGTATAAAATGTATCCCTGTTTTTCAATAGCTGGGTTAAGAGCTTAAACAGGTTAATATAGACAACTTTATGGCATTTATGTGTGTCAACTCAGCTCGTAAACTAAATGCTCTGGTATCCTAAGCATTAAGCAGACGGATGTAAACGTAGCCGTTGTCTCCGCAGAAGCGTCCGTGCCTGCTCTTATAGGCTCAGTGGAGGGATTAGTGGCAGGACAGGTGTTTTTAATTGGCCCTGCCTCTGGCTCAGGCTGGAGGCTTTTCCCTCCGCACCGAGCTAAATCTCTTCTTAAACACCGTCTTCTGTCCTCCTGGCATTTGAAAGCACCATTGTAGGAATAGACCATTCTAGGGTCCCTGATGAAAATCAGTGAGATAGCAATAAAGCGATTTTTGTCTGCTCCCAGTGAGCTGCGTGTCTGCAAAAGATGGAGGCAGCGGAGAAAACAGCTGGGCCTCAGCGCTGCTGCTGACTGTCAGTGTTTATTTTCTCCCGAGTAACTTTTTGAGTTTGTTTGACAGACTTTAAACACCCTTGGGCTTCGGCAAATAGAAGCTATCGAGGCTCATTAAAGGCTACTGTAAACACTTGGCATGGCCATAGATGAGAATAACAGTCCACAGATGCTGAAGCTATTAAAACCAATGCACAGACCAAAGAGCCGTGCAAAGCTGTGGGTACTCATAACCTTATTTTTGGAGTCCTAAAATGTATTTAGGTCAAAACAGAGCAGTTAGCCGTCTCTCTGGCTAACTATCCCTTTGTTTGACCAAATTTCGTTTGCATTGTGTCTATATTAAAGTCTCCATAAAGTCTTTTGTCAGCTTTCTGACAAAAACAGGACAAGTCTAGAGAGCGTTAATGACATGAAACCGATATGTTTTATTACCGTATCCAGCAGCAGGTGGCCAGACTATAGGATCATGGGATACTAGGAAAGGCTCAGTTTGCCACAGAGCGGCTCGATACGGAGAACCAGCCAGATTTGGTGTACTGACTAGAGAGCTCTTAGCTAAAGCCTTGGGATTTACAACAACCTTACAGATTTCACTCAACATACTTTTGTACCATCTGCGCTGGCTTCCTAGAATAAATGGTTGCAGTTGGTAATTCCTAAACTTTGCATCTTCATTTGGTAGTCATAATGAGCACATTGGTAAACAGAAGAAACATGCATCTTCCTCCTTAAGATCTTTTCAACCACAAATTTAAAGATGATATCTTTCGTCCACTGTGACACACACACATACACAAATAGAGCAAGTCAAATGATTGCTTTTGTTAGAATGGGGTGGACCGGTTCCTCTGCTGCTGCTAAACACAGTAACTTTGGGAGGACAGCAATAATTGTGGCCACTTGGTGGGTGTTGCTCTGGAACACTGGCACCCTGTTATGATGGGGATTTTATGAGAGCCTTTTATATATTTAACACTAGGGAATTCATGCCAGAGTGGAAGATGGTTGCTGGGGTTTTTTTATATAAAGTTTTGAGGGACACTCTCCTCCTCCTTTTTGTCTGTCAATTAAACAGCCATCCTGACACACACAGCACTCGTATCCTATTTCCCTTTAGACAAAGTGCTGAAGCAAAAGCTCCAATATATTTTGTCTTTTCAAGCCATCCAAATGCTCACCGCTTATTCTTATACAAACAGAGCCATTCAAAATCGTTGTCATTTTTCTGTTGTGTTAGTAATCCTCAAGCTGAGAGAACTGCCCACTTTATAACACTTACCCCCCCCCCCCCCTCCATTCATGTTTGAACACTTTTCTATGATACTGAAGTGTTGCTGTCCTCTGTTGTTTCAGTGTGCCAATGTTTTGCTGTGCTGGAGGATGGAGTGTTGGCACACAACCTGCAGGAACAGGAGAGTAAGTACAATGTCAAGCTGCCATGTGGCAGCAGCACAGCTGCACACTAGAAAAATCTGTTGTAATTTGTATTATGTGGGCTGCTCTCAGTGAATCACTATTTTCTGTGCTGTGGGGCTTCATCTTTATTATCTTGTTAAGGAATTTAGCTAATGAATACACTTAGCTGCTATTAATACAAATTACAGATTTACAATAAAACATATTTGAGTAAAATGCTGTATGGCTTACCAAGGCTTCTGGGATGTTGAACTTCTTTTTGGCTACGTTATGTCTGTAACAGTCGTCTATGTCTTTGCAACTTTGCACAGTAAACAAAGTACCGTGTAATTTGCTGTCTGTTTGTAGGAAAGTACAATGAGGGTCTGGCATGCCACAAACCATGTTTCAAATAAACAACACAGCACCAATACTCAAAAGTCAAACAGATTAAAGACTAGAAGTATTTAATCATTTATAATATATGATAGATCACATATGGTCCTTCATTGCCACACTGTCTTACCCTCTGCCTTTTTTTTTTTCTGTTTGCCCTCATAGTCGAGCAATACTATACCACCAACATCCAGAAGAACCAGCTGGTGCAGAATGACATCCGTGTAGCGAAAAAGATGCAGGATGAGGAGGAAGAGGAGCAAGCCCAGCAGAGCACACTCTACAGACAGGCCTCCAGACAGCTGTAGGTGACCCCTGCTCACACTGCTGCACTATTCAGATATCTGTGTCCTCATGTCCTGCATGTACCCTGACCCTTCTGTGTGTAGATCTACTATGCAGATTTATATTCTTCTTCGTGATGTATCGGTAGTTTTGCCAAATAAGTCACAAGTGTAAGAAGACGTTTTCATCCCTGACTGTTCTGTAGAGAGGAGGAAGACTTTGAGTACGCCCGTGTAATTCAGGAGGAGATCCAGCGTTGCGCTGAGGAAGCCCAGAGGAGGGAGCAGGAAGATGAGGTGAGCAGAAACCGTTGATTTAAGTCTGTCTGCGTCTAGTTTACATTTCTCCAATGAATGTATCAAAGATCCAGTAGTATTTTCAAAAGAATATTTCACTTTCAGTTATGTGGACAGTTAGTCTGCACTTATACATCAATTGCATTGACAGGAGTTAGTATTCCCAGCCTTACCCACAGTGTATACATGCACCATTTAGATTCATGCAAAAGTTGTCAACTTTAAAAGCTTTGACCAGTATAAAGGTCAGTTCTGACGTCACATGAATTTGCACCTACTAGTCAATTATCCACTCGCCACCCACTTCAATATGATAAATCTTTTCAGTTTGGAGATCTGCACCCATCAGTGTCTGCATAAAACCATTATCTCTGTCAGTGGGCTGGTACACACTGGCTACTATCTGTTACTTTAGCTCTTTAAATGAATAGACTTTGTACTCCAGACAAAAATGAAGCCTCAGTGATGCATTAAGTTGTTTCTCTTTAATATAAAATGATGCATTCAGTTTTACTCTCCTCTCTTTGCCCACAAGATATATTTTATTACTGAAATTACAAATCAACCTGTGCATAAATACAACAAAACCCAATATTCATTTGATCCTCTTTTACAGTGCACAACAATCAAACAGTAGCTACTTTTTGTATAGATACCATAAGAATTAGCCACATGTAACAGTCAAAACATTATCCAATCATCATTTAGGCCAACAAGAGGGGCTTGAATCTACGCCAACATGCATTGCGCCAAATACAGAGAAACTCCTTGAAGAGGTCAACTTGCCCGACCATCAGAGTTAACACACAAGACAGAAAAGCAGGTCTACGGAAGGAAACTTGCACTAAGCAGTTTCCTCACTTCAGTTAATCATATATGATTGATGGAAAACAAATCTTTACTTTGACCACAGCAATATAGAGAATATTGTGCCCCTCGGGTGACTGATATATTGAAAGGTTGAACGTCAGCGTTCCTTTACCAGTCACTCATTTTGTCACTTTTTAAATTAAAACCTATATGGTGTTAAGCTTAGCTCGAAAACCCAAAGTTGTTCCAGCTAATAAGAAGACACAAACGTGACAGCGAAGTTTGTAAAGCGAAATATTTTGAGGGATTTGCTCCTGAAAGAGGAACAAATCCTTTTCCTGCGGGTGTCAAGTTGCTGTCAGCAACCAGAGCAGAGCGAAGCTGTATGGACAAGTTCAACTTGGCACAATGCAGTGATAAAACCGAAACTTGGACAAAACAAAAAAAGTAAGACTTAAAGTGATACTCACAGCCCCAGATATATGTTTTGGGTATCAAATGCTCACCCACTGTTGCCGTGAAAGTTGGCTGTTAAAAGTTGGTTTTGTTCTTCAGCTTGAATTCCTGTCAGTTACAATTAATTCCAGAGTGAGGACGTTTTGTCAAAGTGTCCGTTAAAAACTTCTCAAACCATTATCTAGTTTGAGCCACAATAGACTGTGTCAATGGTTAATGCTGTAATGGATTATCTGACTCATAGGAGGTGGAGCACAAAGCAGAACATTGCTGCATGAAGGTAGATTTAATGATTCCTTGTATCTCAAACTACAGAACTGTGTGCAGACAGAACTCGGTATAATCGAGAGGGGCAACTATGACAGTTTGCACAAACTTAAAATAGCACCATCATTATCCGTAAACTTCAGCACATTCAGCACAGGGACTAATAGACTTATATGACGCTCGGGACATACTTGTATATCACTTAATTATCTCCCTGTTACCAGCAGGTCAGGGAGTATCATATGGTTCACTTTGCTCCCTCTCAGGACTAACTGAATCCATAATGAATGGCGGTTGCGGCAAAGTGCTGCTCTGGGCCTCTGCTGTATCCACTGTGCCGTGTAAGAGGGCCGTATGAGCAAAGTCAGCTGTTAAACAGAGACACAACCTGTCAGCTACCCATCTGGATGATGGCTCAAGCAATTTCTCTGGTGGTTGATTCCAGACATGGACCATTGACCTCTTCATACACTCATATGTGCACATTTAGCCTCACTGGATGTGCACACTGGACATGTTTAAAATCTTAACTGTGCAGGTTGAAGAAGAGAAAGGTTAAGTAAAAACATTATCAAAGTGCAGTGTTTATTCAAGAGAGTAACTCAGCCTTCATTTGTTATCCATTAAGTGATTTAACATTGTTACTGGGTTTCCAAACAGGTTTGTCTAAACGCTGGAATTCTGTTTTAAAGTTAGTTTTTTTCTTTCTTAGTTAAATGTCATCCTAATTTGAAGTTTGATTAAAGGATATTTTTTTACATTTATGGTTGCAGCTAAGAAAGTATTCCATACATTGTTCTTAAGCTTGATTTATGCTTGCCGCCAAAGTGACGCCACGCCATCAGACACGTCACTTCACGGGGGTTCCGTGCAGCAGGTGTTCGCCCATCCGCGCATATGCAAATTTTTCTAACTACACGGCCCGAATGGATGGGCTAAATGGAGAACTTTGAAGAGCTTTGAGAATGTCTGTTTGCCGCTAACAGAAAGCCGCAAGAAATATAAAAGATTCAAACGTTTCCCCGTCACGATGCAACGACGACCATGCAGAAATTATAACCGAAGCTACAGTCTCAATATTTCTTTTTTTTTTTTTTACAAAATTCTACAATCTCAGTGTTGTTCACACTTCTCATGTCTAAATAAATAAGTGCGACATCTAAAAATGTTACTTCTAAAATATTCGTCCCCGTGGCGCAGCTCTATGGGTGGTAATGTCGGTCAGTCGGTCCATCAACTTTGGTCCAGACTGAAAAATCTCAACAACTATTGGACAGATAGCCAGAAATTTAGTACAGACATTAATGTCCCCCAACGGATTAATTGCAATAACTTTGGTGATCCCATCACTTTCCATCTAGCACCATCATCTGGTCAAAAAGGTAATTTGTCCAATACTTTGGTTTATGACCAAATATCTGCAAAATGATTCTTAAACACCACAACTGTACTTTGTTTTTACTGCTAATTAGCAAATGTCATCAGGCTAGCATGTTTAATTAAGATCATTAACATGGTAAAAGGTATCCATGCTTAAAAAATCAGCATTTTCAGTCATTGTGAGCATGTTAGCATGCTGACACTCAGAGTACCACTAGTAGCATAGTCTTGTTTCAGTGGTAGACAACATGAGTTTAATTTTTTACCATCTGATTTTGAATACAAATATAATATCTCGATGGTGTTTGTGATGGTTGACATTTGTTTTCCATTTTCTCTCGTCCTAATTTGTGGTGCAGCGCTAGATCTCTCCAAAATTGTGTAAATACAAAAAACGATCTTGCAACCCAAACACGACGGGGGCAACCAGATGGTTCCCATCAATCACGTCTCCCCTGTTGTTCCAGACAGTGTTCACACAGAAGCCCAGCCCCTCAAAAACGTCTTTATGGCTATGCATTTTAACAGCAGGCATGTGCATTGGTTGTTTTACAAAAAAGAAAAGAAATCTGACTGCCCACCAATAGAAATGAAGAGTTGAGCTTTGTAAGAAAAAGAGCATTGTGGGGGAAAAAAAGCCAACTCTGCCACAAACCTCCCCAGCTGGTCCAGTGGAGGGGTCTGCGTCACAAGGCCACTCCAGCATAATATTTTCCTTTACCCTGCAGTTTCCTTTTTAGAGGAGGCTGCCTTGGACGGGCTTATAAAAGCTCCTTGTTTGGAGGATGTGAGGTCAGAGACTGTGGGGGTTCATTCATCATTATTAAAGGGTTTGGGTTTGAACTCTGTTGGGACCAACATGAGGTGTCTAAACTCCCAGTTAAATGGACTTTTACCCACTGGGTTAAAAGTCATGCTCGGTTATGCAGAGAATACGTCTATTCCTGTGTGGATGTAATCATTTCTTTTTATGAGTGTTGATGTTGGGACCAAATGATGAACCCTCCCGTTATCTTACCTTCCTTAATGATCAGAGGTGTTGATTAAATATTTGCCTCCCTGTAGATTGTGTCTTTAATTAAGGAACAGAAGGCGTCGGGCTGTGCAGCTTTAAATGCCAGATCCCCGTGGCACTCCACGCCTAACCTGCCATGGCAAGCTGCTAATTGTCTGCTGATGCTGGCAAAGTGGCTGACACACATGCCCCCGATTGCAAAACAAAAGGAGCTGCGTTAGCTTTTAGTTATGATTTATGTTGCAAGCGCAGCCTACAGAGAGCGATTTCGTCGAATTTCACTGGTAGGATTTGTTGATATTGAAAGAACATTATTACTTTCCAAAGTAAAGTAACAGAGAGGCGTGGTGGGGGTGGGGGGGTTTCTCCTTCAAAGAGCAGTCAAGTATAGCAGCTCTGGCATTCCCCAGTGACAAGGTGTTACTTCAAGTGAAACAGTTCTGTTGACCTGTTTCTGTTAAAGTGTTTCTGGTCCAGGGTTCAGGCTCAAGGAGATTAAAAGTTTGTGTGTCTCTCATGTAGTCTCCTAGTTTCCATCGAGTCAGCCACAGCCACGCCTGAAATAATTAGTTTGGCCACCTAGAGCTGAGATGTCAGATCAGCTCACAGTGGCTCTACGTCACCCAACATGGCTCTACATTTAGTGTAGCCTCCTTTTGTAGGCACGCCAGATGTAGATGGATTAGATGTCAACTCAGCCAACTCAAAACGAGGTCGAGACTTTGGTCCATGTAATATTCGTGTTGTTACTTGAACGCTTATATTATATAGATTACATCAATGGGAACTGAGAAGGTTTAAGGCAAAAGTGGTGTGAGGTTAAACAGACAAGAGTGTTAATTTTACGTTGTGGAAAGAAGATAACATAAAAGCAAACATCGGACAATCAAAAGTTTCCTTTAGATTTTCATTTGAGTCGGGAGAGGAAAACAGTTGTCACCGTGCTTCCTTTTTACACAGTCTATGTTGTGCTGCCATCTGCTGGTTGAAAACAGCACAGTATAAATGATGATGATAAATTCTGCAGTCGAGCAGCCAACTCAATGTTTCACACCGGTTACCACAACCTGGCTGTTCTCAGTGAGTGGGAGCTTGTCTTGACATTTTGTGATGCTTTTATCCAGATCATTTCATTATAAGCTTTGCTTTGTTTATGACCTTATTATTGTCAAATGATACAGGTTAGGATTAAAAGGTTGTAACAGAGTCACTGAAATCTAGTTGAAAATTATTCTCAAAGCCTAAAAAAAGGACTAAACAATGTGTATCTGTGTTTATTTGCTTATTTGACAGAACAGCTCAATTTCTCTGTGATCCTCATTTAGCCTAAATTCCTAATGGGTTACTCATTATGGTTTATAATGCAAAGTAATATAATGTAGTAATATAATGCAAATTACGTCTGTCTCCACAGGAAATAGCTAAACAAATGCAGGAAGAGGAGGAGCAGAGAATCACGAGGAGGAGCAGAGGGCAGGAGGGCCATCGTGAAGGTACAGTTTACGTTTTGCCATTTTGTTAAGTGTTTTATTGGCTGTATTTATATGTGCATTAGTCAGAGCAAACCTATCATACTGCCAAATCATTTTAAAGAAAACGGTAATTTGTTTAAGTTTTCGGAATTTGGCATTTTGAACTAAATCTATGTTATATGTGTATTTGTTGAGATTTTGTTACACTTAAAGTAGGACAAAACCCGGAGCTTGCTTAGCTTCTCTCTAACCGTGCTGTGCTTCACTGCTACTGCTTATTATTGTTATATTTAAGTAATTCTCCACATATTACAACAGCATGAACATAACATACCCTACATGACTATCTAGGACTGTGAATGTCATTTTCTTACATTCAGAGCTTCTACTTCGAGCGACTGTCATACTATTTTATGACTTCATCACTCTAAACAAAAAAGAAGAATAATCCTTGAACAAAATCCTCAATTTGAATTAAATGATTAATTGGACTAAATGAGTTCGTCTTTTTTCATTAAATCATCTTTCTTTAATAAATATAACTCAAGTGCGGTAAGTGGATGAGAAACAGTTTTTGACTGCAGTGAAAAATCTTGTTTTTGAAAGGCTAAACGCCAACAAATATGGATTAAAGCAGAATATTTCGTGAGATAAAAATATGTTGTAGTGTTGTCACGATACTGGAATGTCCATCTTCGATACAATACCTTGAAAAACATTGATATTCGATACCATTAGTGATACCACGGGCAAAATTTACACAACATTGAGGGCAATTTTAGATTTTTATTAAAAGATCAATAGCAGTGTGTGTCAACTCGCTGTCTGAGAGAAGAGAGAGCAGAAAACACAGCTGGTACCCGTGTATCCATTCTGCAGAAAATGAGATATTGAATACTGAAATATTCAGTATGAATATGTATCAAATTTTTTAAGTGATTACATCTATCTTTTTTCAATACATTTTGACTTTCTGGAGTTATTGGAAATGTGTGGATCACATGAGTTGTAAACAATCCTATGCAGCCACCACTGAAATCTAATTCTACAAATAGTATAACATGCATAGATATAAAACATCTGTATGTATCTGTATTGATAGAAAAATACAAAGATAAGCCTTTTTCACCATACAGTAGGTTCCAATTACAGCAAGTTTAAAACTGGACCCAGGTGAGACGGCCGCCAAATGGTTCCATCCTGGAATGGCAAGTCATTAGATCGCATCACAGCTCCTGTTTTATATCTATGATAATACTATTCACTACCAAGCCTGTTTGTAACCAGTACTGACAATATTTTCTTCACTTCACCGGCCTCTTCTGCTCCACTCTGTGTGTGTGTCAGAAGAATGAATATAGGGGAAACCCGGATTAGTGTAGCCTGACCTTTATCTGCAAATGTGCAGAAATATCAGGTTTAAACAGAATGAATAGACATAAAAAAAAACGAATGTTGATTTAGAATTCAAATGTCGACGTTATGAATGAAGCTTCCAACTATTGGGTACAGTCCTGTAGCTATCGCTCTACAGTATATTATTATCTCCATAATATGTTGTGTTCTGAATCAGTAACATGCATGTAACATTTTGTCTTTAACATTGTCTTTTACGCATGACTGTAACATCTGTATTTGGAATGCCTTAGTTGTGTTGAAACATTTATATAAATTGTGTAACAACTACTCACGTGACATGCTATTTTTAGTGCAATGTGTTACCTCATATTTAACTTCTCTAATAGTACCCGCTAACAGCCTCACCCATCCTCCCTGCTTTTGTGTTTTGCATGTTTGGCATTACTAAAGGCAGCGTCAGCGATCCTGCACTGCCATCCCCACACCAGCACACACTCAGCAGCCGTCGCCAAGGCGAGGAGCAGTACTCATCTACCACCACCAGGTGGCAATATCCTACCTCTCACAACCATTCAGACTTAACTGGGCCTCAGGCTGACTCCCCCAGGGGGGTAGCAGCTCAGAAAAACACAACTTCATGGTCAAATCAAGGACACACAGATTCCAGAAAGGAAACCAGGAGTGAATTGAGAGAGCGTTTGAGCGAGGATTCGGAGGACTCGGACACAGTTTTCCATGAACAGCTCTCTGTCTGGTTCCAGAGACTGAGTGAAAGATTCAACACGGCGCCTCCTCGAAGGCAGGAATCTTTACATCAGCCGCCTGAGAGAAACTACAGAAGTCTTTGCTCTCGCAGCATCACAGAGGAGGAGAGAGGAGAGTGGAATGAGGACCATTATGAAAATGGTGACCTAGAGGAGAGGAGGCCTAAGAATAGGGATCAGGAAAGGAACCATAGAGAGGAGTATGAGGGTTTACACCAGAGCAGAGATCAGGGTAGAGACTCTAGGTTAGTCGAAGCAAGAGAAAGGCGATGCAATCGCAGTGAATCTGTCAGACTACCTGACAGGAGTAAACACAGCAACAGAGACTTAGCCAGAACCTGGAGTTGTAAGGACAACCCTGACAAACATGTCCGTTTTCAGGACAACACCAGGAGCTCTCACAGGCAGCGGGATGAAACCGGAGTCTGGGAGATGCTGAGCCAGGTGCTCAGAGAGAGGGGCGTGCCTGTGAGGTACGACGGCAACGGGGCGCCACTACAAATAAGGCCTCAAAGCAGAGACAGCCAGGTGCTTCACGGGAGCGAGGTCTCCTGTGGCGACTCCCAACCACATCAGAGAGTCTTCCAGAGAGCTGCTGCCACCAGGCACAGTTTCCATGGAGATATCAGGGAGAGGAGGAGATCGTCATACCAAGAGAACAGCGGGAGAGATCACGGAGAAGACCGGCAGCGTAGAAATGTGGAGCATGACGGAAAGGTTCATGAGATTAGTAGTAGAGACTCCCACTTTGCTGAGAAAGAAAGGGGAGGCAGTAGAAGGTGGAAAGAGCACCGATATGATAACGATGACGAGAGGGAGAGGAATGTAAACGATCGCAGGGTCAAGAGGACAACGAGCCAACGCAGGCACCGATATGATAACGATGACGAGAGGGAGAGGAATGCAAACGATCGCAGGGTCAAGAGGACAACGAGCCAACGCAGGCATTGGCACAGGACCACGGAAGAAAGGTTAAGCTCAGAGGAGGAGCAGGAGGTGGACAGGAGAGTAGAGCGGCCCCGTCGAAGACTCTCACAGCGTAGTCAAAGCCTCAGCAGCAGCGGGGCTTCAACCAGCGATAGGTCAAGGCACGTGGCAGCAGGTAAAACCCAGAACTGCAGCCAACTCCAATCTGCAGAGGGAAAGCTTCCAAAGCTACCTCTCTGTGTACATCTGCTCCTCTCATCTTACCTCAATCATCGTCTAATCTGGACAAATTTGGGTTTTACTGGTGACTTTGGGTCTCTTACTGAAGTTTTCCTGTTCGTTTCTATAATTCCAGTAGTCCTGAACATCTTCAACGTGTGCTTTCATCTTCACCTTCATCTTCATTCTTTGTTTTAATGTAGTGAGGCAACATGCCGCATCATCTCATCTCTTGGTGTGATTCAAATGGCATCGGTCCTTGTGTCTTTCAGCCTCTGTTTCAGTACACTTGTATGATTCATCACTGATTTTCATATTATGTTTTGTTACTACTTGCATGCTCGTGGCCATCGTAGTCACTTCAGTTCCTTTGAATTTGACACTGTCATACTTCACCCTTTTTAGGAGCGTCGCTGCAACCACAGCGTGGCGAGGCCTGCCTGGACCTGGGGGAGTTGCGGCAGGTCCTACAGGACGAAGAACTGGCTCACAAGCTGCAGGAGGAAGAGGAATATCTGTTGAGGAGGGTGAGTGATTCATGATTGTATCATGACACACTTGTGATTCAGGAGTCAAGGTCAGAAGATCTGTTTCTCTTTTCATTCCTTTCACGGTCTTGTTTTTTTTCCAGACTTCCCAGCCCTCTCCGTGTATTTCTTACCCAGAGGGAGACTTCAGAGTAGCACAAGTGGCACAGGATGAGGTACAATGAATTGAAACACCTTCAGTACCCATGTATCTCATGTTTAATACTCACCTGTGAAATGATCTATTGTGTTTTGGGGTTTTTTTTGTGCTAGGAAATTGCACGCTTTATGCAGAAGCAGGAAGTGAAGTCAAAGCGAAGATCGCGTGAGCTAGAAGGGCCGGCGTCGTGGCGCGAGCACAGAGCGATGATCAGTCACCATGACAGACGGGCTGCGAGAGACAGACCGGTAAATGTGTGGTAGATATTGAGAAACAGTTTCAGCATCCAAAAACAGTACATGTCATTGTCATGCACGTCTTTCACTTTACAATTCGACGCTGCAATTCTTGCACTTGCCTTGCTACAGACTCCTTTGTCCACTGCCTTAGGTCCAACGAGAGAGGCTCGACTCAGAGGGCCTTCCTTCCCCCACTGAGGACTGCTCCCCAGAAAACCAGCCACCCAGCCCCTTCTCCACTATACCGTAATTGACTCTACATGAATATAAACTGATGAATGTCTGTATTGTCATCTTCTTTTACATGCCGACTTACAACTGCTGCGTTCACAGACAAACCCAGCAGATCAGAAACATTGCAGAAGAGCTGGACCCGACCTTCCAGGCCAGGAGACAGGGTACAGAGAGCCTCAGAGTGGGACAAGCAGGTACCGTAAACAGGACGGATTACACTCAAAGTGAAACCCTTAAAACAATGGGTGGACACTCATATCCCATTTCCTTCAATACAGGTCCAGCCTGTCAGTCACTTCCTGTGCCACATTCTGGCTTACACGACTCACTTGAGGAGCCTACTTTCATCCCACCCACAAAACGACAGACGGA
Source organism: Sebastiscus albofasciatus (assembly GCA_916701655.1). Lineage (NCBI taxonomy): Eukaryota > Metazoa > Chordata > Actinopteri > Perciformes > Sebastidae > Sebastiscus > Sebastiscus albofasciatus. Next base: position 384,390 of record CAKAOI010045675.1, read on the forward strand.
CAAATCAGGACGGACTAAACCCAAAGAGAAGAAGGAAAATTGCAAGCAGCAATAGTTTTCAACACATTGTGATGTTGGAGTGCATTTATATATATATACTGTATATATTTTATAACACTAAATATCAGCTGCAGAGCTCTCGTTACTTATTGTATTACTTTAAGGTTGAAGATTACAAGAATGAAGTTCTCTCTACCAGCCACCCCTACTAGCACTTTAGACCAGTGGAAGAATGAAGAGAGAGAATTGAGAGACATTTTGCAATATTTCTTGATTGAGTGAATAATGACAACACTTTGGATTAGTGCTTTTTTTTTATAATTTTTAAAGGGAAAATGTAGGATTATTGAAGTATTGCATGAATTCTTCAGTGTTAATGATACACTACCTTTTTTCTAAATTATATTTGTAACTTTTATTTGTTTTTATTTAGTTAAACAGTGAGCATCCATCCATTATCTTTAACCGCTTCGTGTTGTCGCTTCTTTGGTGGCGGTACGGTGGTGCAGTGGTTAGACTGTTGCCTCACAGTAAGAGGGTTCTGGGTTCCAACCCACCAGCCAGCTTGGGTTTTCTTCCTTAATTTGCAACCCTGATAGATTGATTTAGAGTCAGTTTAGAGGTGCCAATGAAGGGATAAATTCTCAGCTGGCTGGTGAGTTTAAACCCGGGACCGGTATCGCCACGAAAAGACCATCCAAAATGTCAAACGACAAAACAATAAATTACTCTGACAACTTTAAGACTTCCACTTTTGGAGTGTCTGCCAACTTTGTATCACAGCAGCTTGGCAGGGAGCCATGTTTACAAGAGTACAATGACAATCAAATGAACTTGTTTAACCCTTATTAAATGGAAAACCCGTTTTAAAGGACACAAACAAAAAGAAACATATTACAACATTCATCAAAGTATGTGTAGGGATGCACCGATCTTTCTTTTTCAGTCCAGATACCGATACCTGGGCTTTGGGTATCGGCCGATACAGAGTACCGATCCAATACCAGTGTTTAATTAATACGCTGTATGCCTCACTGTGTGGAAGAGACTGGGGTCATTCTTTTATGTGTAGGGCAACATCAGGCTTGACTTAAACATTGCTTTCCTGACTTTGCAAAACAAAATTTGACCAATAAATACATAGATATAAATTTATTTCATCGTTCTTTATATTAAAAGAATAAATAGTACACAAGAAACAGAAACTTTAACAGGAATTAAAATGAGTATATAATGTATATAATCATTGAATTGAATAGATCACCGATATCCGATCCAGCTATTTGAGTCGGTATCGGCCTGATATCCGATCGGTATCGGTGCATCCCTAAATATGTGAAACTGTTTTGTAATATCCAGATGTTACTATATCTTTTGGGGACAGTATATGTAGCAAAGTGATCTAAGATCAAAGATCCACTGACTGTACTAGCTTTTACAACTGCATCACAGGGTCATTCACATCAGACACCATCCTTGAAGTGAAACTAGTTATATGACCACTTGTCATCACATGACTAAATTTCCACACATAGGTCACATGGTGACACCTGAGCCAGCTCCTTTCGCTGAGTGAAGACAGATGCTGTTGAAAAGCTCCAAAAACCCTGTAAGTGGACCTTTTTAAGCTGAAATTACTTGGAACATATCCAACTCCTGTTTTTGTATATTTTGCCAGGTGGGTTTTTATCAGTCCAGAGACAATTATGATGTCAGTTAACACTATTCATTATACAGAATACTCTCTAACAAAAGATTGGATTTTTACGCACATATAACCAGTCATTGGTCTCAGTTTCTGTTTTATTTGTTTTTGTATTTTCTTATTATTCCTACATTTAAAACACTATTTTTTTGGTTGCTTTTTGTTTGTTTTTTACAAATGAAAAATGCCACTGCTTAGGTGGACCACTATGAATGCAATTGTTCTGTATGAAAGAGCAACAAAATAAAATACAAATTCACGTTTTTATTTGCTGTTTTTTTAAAAATATACAACAGACTGCACACTGCTGACGACAGATATAAAAATAAATCTTGTAAAAAAATATGATTAGGCATAAAGATTCAAATTCACATACCAAACACAGCAGGCGTGCGTGACATTAATCAGATAACAGTTGACAGATAAAGTGCTACAGATCTTGTTACTGTATGACGTACATTAGACTGTACTGAGGTTGTCAAGGCAGCGCATGTGAACTTTGCGGTCTTTCAGCAGACAGCACTACACTCAAGTTGTGGACTAACATTTTAACCCCTCAGCCCACATAGCACCCTTCTCAAATGTTCCATTTCAGATAAAGATATACGCCTGCTACAGTTCAGAAAAGACACGCGTTTATGAAAAAAAAGTTCCACTTGGTCTGATCTAGCTGCCCACTCCATTGTGCAAGAAGGATAAGCAAAAGCAATTCAAAGTACAGCACTGACTGGGGGGGTTTCCACATGACCCTTGAGCTCAATTTTGACACTATATGTGCTTTATATATTTGCCAAGTATGTCCCGAGGATTTCCCACATGACGTACCTCTTGGGAATTTCAAAGATCCACTGCAGCACATGACTAATCACATCTGACATTTAATCAGGGTAAATATTGTTGCCCAACACTTGCTCAAGGGGCATGCCTAAACTTGCTCAGGAAGTGTTGTAACCAAATCTCCACCTCATATAAAAAAAACAAAACATAACAAGATACTGTAGATATGCAAACTTTGTACTGTACTGTAGATCCCCTGTAACATATTGTAGGATTGATTATTGACAAAAAGGGAATCTCCCTTCACTGGACTTTTTGACACCAATGAAGTAGGAAAGTCCATATAGTTCCAGGTAATGTTAAGTAGGCTGGAAGAGGCTTTATTATATCATCAACACGATTGCTTTGTTTGACCTACAATAGTACACTAAAGCTTCTTCATCTTCTGTGTTCTATAGACATTTTTAAATACAGGTAGTAAATCAAAAACAGACAAAAAGTGACAAACTATCCTCTGATATATCATAAATGTTTCACCACAGAAAACCCTGATAGACATGGCATTCTTCTACTTGGACTGCTGCAGCATAACCAGGGTTAGATAATTTACATATTCAGCAGTAAACTGTAGGTAACTAGGTTGGCCACTGGAGCCTAACTCAAACAAAACACCTATTTTAGGAGGCACATGCTTGATGAGCCTCAGGCGTGACTAAAACCTGTCTGCCGTCAGACTTTTACACCCACCTACACTGTACATTCACACAGAGCAATACTCAGCAGCTTTACCGCTCACACATGCAAATACCAGAGTAGCGAAACTCACGCACACTCATTCAAATGCTACAGTATTACACTACATAATCCACTGGTCCAGTGACTTTATAAGGTATGCTGTTTTATCATTATCAGCTGCCAAACTTAATCCTTTTATTCAAAACCTTTCACAGCTATTTTAGGACTGTGTTATCTTTCAAACGTAACTGAAAGGAAAGAACACACCCTCACTGTCTGCAATAACATGATGAATAGTTGGCTTGTAAGTCCACTTTGTTTTTTCCCCTCCCAGAATTCCCCGTCCTCCCCCAGTGTATATTTATTGTATTATCAAAAGATCACTGTATTTATATCCTGGTGTCATTGTAGAGCGATAACCTGACCTTTCAAATGTTCACAGTAGCTTTGGTTATTCTGGTAAAAGGAAAATAAATAAAAGACAGCTAGGTAAATAAGACGGCCCCTTCAAACCTGTGGCTCAGTATTACAAAGAAGGGCCCCGTTCTTTTCAGGATATCCTGTTTCCTTTCACCAAATTCAGCAAAAACACAACTTGTACTTCAATGTGGCGGTCTGACCCGTTCCCCTTCCATTCATGCAATGAGCTGGTTTGAGGAGTCCTTGGAGTCAAGCGACTCTGAGCTGCTGCCCTGCTCTTGCTGGGCCTCGTGGAAGCTGCATTCAACTGCTATTAAAGTCCTTGGATCATCATCATCTAAAGAAGAGAAACATTACAAATCAAATACTTTTTCACTGTATTTGTGATTGGCTTGATAAACATCCTGTTTAATATCATGCGTGTAGTCATTACCTGTAGGGGGTCTGATTATCGGTGTCTTTGTGGTTGGCTTTTGTCCTTCTTCTTCTTCTCCCTGCTTTCTTTTCTGGGAGACTTTCTTGGTGATGAGGATGAAGATGCTGATGCCAAAGGCCATCAGTACTGCTACTCCACTGATGACCGCAAATAAGGCCAATGGCGATGCCTGCTCTGTGGGATCTGACACAAAACAGCAAGAAATTATTGCTGGCTTTAAATAGAAACACGAATTAATGCGCAAGTACACTAGAGGAATAGAATCACGTCCTACCAAGTTTCTTTGGCTTGATCACTGGGACAGCTGGGGTATTAGCACACGTAATGTCAGTAAATGCATCTCCCTCGGCCACAATATGATGAGCTGGATTGGGACACCTTTGAGAAAGATTACATCAGTTGTCAGTACAACAACAGAACATGGCTACAGTGGCAGATGCTGTCTTTAGAGCAGGGTAATATCTCACTTGGTACTCCAGGGTTTACACATCTGGTGAATCTTGTCATTGAAGGTTCCATTTGGACACGTTCTGCATGTACCTGTGCAGACAAATCATTCAGTTGACTTGCCAGTCACATGTAAATCCAATGTGTATGTATAAAAGCTCATTTTTACTTACGTTTCTCTGCGGGTTCTTGACCTTTGTCACACTTTTTAACGCAGAAGGCGCAGCGGACATCACCACAGGTGAATCCTTCTTTACAGCCACACTGTGTGTCAGTTGAGGCTGTGCACTGTTTCACATACACTTGAGCACCTGCACATACAAAGATATGGAAAGGGAGTTGTAAAAAATCTTGTATTTTAAAACAATTCAGCTTGTAGTACACTACTGAAGTTGCAGTTTTAGGATCGGCTTACATACCTACACACTGTGTACACGGGAAACACCTCTTGCTTTTAGGGTCCTCCGCAAATGTCCCGTCCTTACAAGGAACACAAAGATCTTTCGGGTTTGGGCCGCATTCTTTATACACACGGTGTCCTACAATACAAACAGGATTCAAGATTAATTTATTTACCATTTTACAACACAGGGTTGCACAAAGAAATGTAAGTTGTAGCCCTTTCACGGTACACTACACACATAGAACATTTATACAAATATTTAAATGTTATATTATGTTATACACATATACAAGAGACACACATAAAAACAGTTACCAAAAGACATGCTGTAAACTTAATTAGCTGACATCAGTGTCAGTGAGATTTCAATAATGTAAAAGGTTTTCATACACATGGTACTATGACTTTACCCCTCAAAGCTTTAAAAGTTGTGAAGCAGAGATAAAAATCTTGTAAAAAAAAAAAATTCCTGTTAAAAACAGAAAAGTTCGGGGAAAACAGCTCCAGCAACCTACAGTTACCAAAACTATACTGTTTGGGAATTGCGATGAGATATTAAGTATATACTCTATTACAGCTCCAAATTATTTGAATTATCAGTTGCACCATTGATACTTTTTCTCTTTGTTGTGGTATTAGCTGTAAAACCACTGAAACTATATTTGGTTACAACTAGCAACCACTGCGGAAGAACTGCTCAAAGTCTGGAATATCCTGTTTTTGTTTTTTACATCCACAGACAACACTGCAACTGCTTTTGTTAGATACTACATGGAATAACTTGAGGAAAGGTCTGGGAAAGGATTACTTAACATATTTGTATGACAAAATGAGTTTATGCGGAAAAAGGGCATTTTTCCTTATCTTCATTAATATATATATTTTATATATTTTTTATTTTGATACTTCTAAAACTTTATCAGCCCACAATAACACTATCAACCTCAAGATATGAATGATACATACAGCATATTGACCTGTAAAGCCAAAATTGCTGTTCTGAACTAATGGCACGTTTCATCAATTCATTATCATTTAGAGTTGTAATACTCATTACTTCCTTTACTTACCAGGATGACAGGCTTCACAGCAAACATTGTCTCCTTGTGATGTCCATGTCATGCAGCCTCTGTTAGTCTCTCCAACACTGCACAAACAGCCCTGCATGAGCAGAGAGAGGCCCATCGCCAATAAGATCCCAGCCATCCTGTTGTCAGCTTTCCAGCTTTGTGGGGAAGGATGACACAGCCACCTCAGGGAAGACATGAGGTAATCCAATCCAAGAAATATATCCCAGGTACCTAATGTTTTTTTTTTTAAAAAGGCACTTAATTAGTTTTGTTTCTTTTAGTCTGTAACTTTAATCTAAAATACATATATAGGCTTCTTAATCTAAAGCCACTCTGCTGTAATGTCATGGGGTGGAAAAATGTGCTGTGACCTCAGTGCACTCAAAACATAAATGAACGCACGGCCAGCTGAGCATGCTAGTCAAACCCAGGGGGTGTGTCTAAAGTGTAAAGTGTGTAAATGAGTCATGAATGAAAAAACACTATGACTCATAGTCTTGTCAGAACTTTAACCTTTACAAATGACTTTCTTCTATATTTTTATTACTTTATATACTATAAAGTATATATTGTATTATATACTTATATATATTATATATTGTAACTATTACATAATTTCCCCTTTTTAAAAATACTTTAACTTAGTCTGGTCAAAACTTTAACCCCTACAAATTTCCAACTAAGAAAAAAAAGAAAAAGAAAAAAAAACTTATCAACAGATCAGGTTGCAATATTAAATTTCCTCTACATCTCTGCTTTCAGTGCTATGCCTTTCTGCCATGGCTTCCTGGTTCTGCCTTTCTTGCTTTGCTCATATTGCTGCTATCACATCAGTTCTACTTTGGCATTTAAATGATGACTAATCCCAGTGACACATCGCAATGATCCGTCTCGTTCTCGTAAACGTAATATCTCAGGAATGCCTGGGATGGAATTTTTTTCTTTGTCAACTCAAGGATGAACAGATTAGATGTTGGCGGTCAAAGGTCAAGGTCACTGAGACATATTTTTGGCCATAACCCAAGAATTCGTATGACAAATGACAATTTTACACAAATGTCTAAAAAGATAAAATTATGAAGTATTCTATAATTTTTTTGACATACTATAGTACACTTTTTTAGCACTTTTTTCGACATACTATACTATGACAATTTTTTCACTTTGTTTGACATACTATACTATGACTTTTTTTTTACTTTTTTCGACCTACTATAGTATGATTTTTTTTCAACATACTATTCCATGACTTTTTAGTGTACCTTTTTCGACATTCTATACCATGATTTTTTTCGACATACTATACTACAACTTTTTTTTTTGACATACTATACAATGACTATTTTTTTTTGACATACTATACTAGGACTTTTTTTCTATATACTAAATTATGACTTTTTATTTCAACCTTTTTCAATGTACTATTCTATGAGTTTTTGGTCTACATTTTTCGACATATTATACTATAACTTTTTTTTTGCTTTTTTGACATACTATACTATGATTTATTGTTTGACATACTATAATATGACTTTTTTTCAACTTTTTTCAACATACTGTTCAATGACTTTTTGTCTACTTTTTTGACATACTATATTTTGACTTTTTTCGACATATACTATGATTTTTTTTTTACTTTTTCAACATGCTACACTATGATTTATTTTTAGACAGACTATACTATGACTTTTTCTTCCGACTTTTTTCGACAGACAATACTGTGACTATTTTTTCGACTATTTGAAATACTATATTTTGACTTTTTTTGACAGACTATACTATGACTTTTTCTTCGACTTTTGGGCATACTATTCTATGACTTTTTAATCACTTTTTCAACATGATATACAATGACTTTTTATAATTTTTTTCGATATACCATACTATTCTTTTTTTCGACATACTACACAATAACTTTTTCATAACTTTTTTCAACATATTATACTATGCCTTTTTTGTCACTTTTTTTTAACATACTATACTGTGACTTTTTTCTACATACTAAAATATGACTTTTATCTTTTTTTTTACATACTATAATATGACTTTTGTCACTTCTTTCGACATACTGTACTTACTGACATTTTTCAACAAACAATACTGTCTTTTTATGACATTATACATTATACATACTACACTATGACTTTTTTCATGACATTTTTCGACATACTGTACTTTGACTTTTATGTAATTTTTTGATATACTATACTACAGCTTTTCCTCATGACATTTTTCGACACACCGTACTTCTCATCATACTTCATACTTCTTAACATTTTCGACATAGTATACTACGGCATTTTAATGACAGGCATTTGTTAGTGCAGATTTTCTTTTTTTTCAGTGGCCAAATGTTACTAAATAACTGTTTGAGAAGTTTTCAGTAGAACTGTTTTGTAGGCCTACAAGAGCAGTTTTACTTATTGTGTCTGTAAAAATGAAAATAACTATTAGGGCTTAATTCCTTCTTGAATTCCTTTCAGCCATATTTCCATCACCAAGAAATGTGCAACAACACAGCTTTTATTAAATGAAGTTACGCTCATTCATCAGGTTCCTCCCGGTTAGATGTCCAGCCAGTAGTTCTGTCGATGGATGCATGGATGGCAACGTGCAGCCCATGTGTGGTGTGTGCGTGCGTGTGATAAACTACACTATAACAACCAAAACAGGATATGCCGCGGCAACCCAAAGTAAAGAAAAAGATAACCTAATTTATCTTTGCGAAATGAACAAGTAGTTTAATTAAAGCCTGTTGAAAAACAATTTCAGCTCTTGGCGTCCTGAACCTGTACTAATTACCATGACGTCATCAACTGGTGCCAAATTATTAACAATTTAATGCCATGGTTGGCCACATAGTGCACAAATACCAACCACAGTCTACCAACATACATATGATTTTAAGGAAATTAGCTCATCCGGCAGGATAAATCTGGGTGGGGAAGGTGAAAAGCAGCGCTTGCCCCTCCCTCATTACCACTACCAGGTGCCCTTGAGCAAGGCACTTAACCCCAACTGCTCCCGTGGAGTTTCTCAGTGGCCAGCAGATCAGACTGTGGTTGTACTGGGCAGCTTCCAGGTGTGAATGTGTAACTGTGTGAATGTGATCAGGGTGTTCCTGAAAAAGAGAGCATTGCTCTGTGAACCTCCCCCTGAATAAAAT
>CAKAOI010045675.1:393609-438541 GCA_916701655.1 Sebastiscus albofasciatus
ATATATATATATATATATATATGTGGCTCCTACAGTTTACTTGTAAACTTTCCAGCGTCTTTGATGTGTAAAATTCACTGTAGTTTAATTATATTTAATTGTATTAGGTTTGAACTGCATGTTTTGTTAAACAACATTAAGCTGATGTCATTGTCAGGGGGGGACTTTTCCTGCGTGTGTTCTACTACCAATGTCTCAGGGGGATACCCTATCATATTTATATAATATTTGTATGTTTATATAGAAGAGAAGGAAAAAGTATCATTGTTACTGAGTCCATGAACGAAATGGAAGTCCGTCACAAAAGGGATTACTGATGAGTCATGTTAAACAAAACATATGAGCTACTCACGCAAACAGCCACGTTTAGTGAGAGGGCAGTGAATAGTTAAAAAAAATTCCACTCTGTGGTCTTATCATTATTATGTGTCTGGTGACTAACGGTGCTTTAATTCCCTATGATAGAAACAACAACAATAATATGGCCCCTAAAGGAAACTGAAACAAAAAGTGCAGCATGTACTACTCCACTGTGCTAAAATGAAAGTGGGGTTTTCATTTAATGAGCAGCTTTAGTCAGACAAATGGCAGTGTGTCCATTCCCAAAACAAATTCAGTGTTTATTTCCTTTGAAAAGGGAACTGATGTTTCCTAACAGTAAATGCTTTGACGTTTGGAGAATGGGAAATTTGCTGACTAATGATGAGATGGTATGTGACTGGATATTTGAGGATGGTGTATCTTATCCTCATGACTCAGCTTCAATTGACACAGAAAATAAGAGCAAAAAAAAACCCCACAGCACAATAGCACAAGATCTGCCTGCTGTGTCATGTTTATAGTGTCATGATCATATGATACTTGAATGACATTTTGAATCTTGGCCTCTGACATTCTAATGCATCACCCTCAGCCTACCATAGTACGTATGTTACCTCAGGCTATGATGTCAGAAGTCATCACATCCACCTACGCATCCTTGGCCAAGAAACACCTCCCACACTTACCCATCAACCTCCCCCCTAAATTCAGCTATGAAGCCCAGTAAACCCCAGTAGCTCAATTAACATACACTGACTTGGGAAATAGTTTTGAGTTGTTCGGTAAGTAGAGTAGTAATGATATTCATTCTGCTGGTAAATGCCTGCGTGTGAGTGTGTGTATTTGCATGTAGGCCTCAGAGAGAGTCAAACTGCAACTATGTCAGTTGTGAGAGAAGTCAGTGTCAATCTGGGACTACATGTTTTCATTTTACATAGTGCTCCGTATTATGAACATCATGCAGGCGATCACAGATCATTGTGCTCTTCTGGGGGCTGCTTCTTTAGTGTTGTACTTCTTAATCTGCCTCTGCAGGGCTCTGACGTCACTTCCTTCCTGACAGACTTCTCATAGCACAACCTCTAATGTGGGAGAGTGTGGCGTCACCTTCAAACAGCTGTGGTTGGGGGGTCAAGCAGACAGCGGGGTCTATACTAGGTTGATACATATTATAGGCCTTTTGAGTCAGCCCACTGGGAAAGTACAGCAGCGCTGGTGCTCGGAAGTTCCACACTCAGGGGTGTGAACTGTTACGTGTCAACTTAAATGTTGACACATGTTGTGTTGTGCGTCTTATAGTAGTTCATCTTCATGGTCATCTTGGTGACCATTGATAAGTCTTGAGAAAAATACTTAATTGTGTCAATAAAACATTTCAAATGCTTGAGCCTAATTCAAGTTGGCAATTATTACCTGCAGTTATTTCCAAAATACATTTTACATATCAAACCTAAAAAATGAAAGTGGCAGTAGGCAGTATATTTTTGGCATCACTGGGCAAAAATTCCATGATAAGCTTTCAGCATTTTGTAATTCAAGTGTTCTGAGAGAAAACTAGACTTCTGCACCTCCTCATGGCTCTGTTTTCAGGCTTTAGAAAATTAAGCCTGTGACGGGAGACTTTGGCCAATCACAGGTCATTTCAGAGAGAGCGTCCCTATTGGTTGTTCATTCAACGGAGGCAGCTCTCAATCACTCGCGAACTCCGATCAAACGGTCAAACTAAAGAGCACTGATCATCCATCCATCCATTATTGTAACCGCTTATCTTATTCAGGGTCGCGGGGGGGCTGGGGCAGATCCCGGCTGATATTTGGCGAAGGCGGGGTACACCCTGGGCTGACACATAGAGACAGACAACCATTCTTTGGACAGTGAGAGGAAGCCGGAGAAAACTCCACGCTAACACAGAGAGAACATGCAAACTGAACACACAGAAGGGCCCAAAGATTAGAACCTGCGACCCTCTTGCTGTGAGGCGACAGTGCTGACCACTGCACCACCGTGCAGACCGATAACTGATCAAATGTGAATTAATATTCTGTTTCTGTAACGCCTATATCTAAATATATTTTAGTGTACTGTTTAGCTGTAAAATTAAAAACGTTTGCAACTGATCAACTGACCTCGTCATGGCTGTCGGGTCACAAACTTTCTCCTTTTACAGCTAAACAATACACTAAAATACATTTCTGCGAGAAATAGGCATTACAGTAACAGAATATTGATTCATATTTGATCAGTGCTGAGTAGTTTGACCATTTGGTCTGAGTTTGCGAGTGATTGACAGCTGCTCAGAGATGGCAGGCTCCAGCTCGGCTCTCATTGGTTGTTTTCCGCCAGTCTGTGAAATCTTGCAGATGCCATTAGGAGCACCAGAGGACACCAGAGGACACCGGAGGACACAGGAGGACACCAGAGGACACAGAGGCACATGATTTTTTTCAGATTACCCGTCTCATATACTACTGTCAAGATGTAGTGACCATTTCATAAAAATAACCTTTTTTTAATCATATTTGCTCCATTTCTACCCACTGCAGCTTTAAATGAGGTAAGTAGGAGTATATTACACACTGGTTGGCTCCCTCTAGTGGCCATACAAAAAAAGAGAAAAGTATATTTTAGGTTGAGAAATTCCACTTAATTAATAAAACGTTACATGTAATGGAAAATGCAGACAGAGTTTTGAACATATATATTTTTTTATTCATATATATAATAAATTTCTATGTACAATTTATTCTTCTTTTGTAAAGAAACAAAATTAAAGAGAAAGCTTTGATTGCAAACAGTGTTTCATACTAAAGGGAGGGAGAGACAAAATGGAAAAGTGCACATAAAACTAGTGTCTGTGTGTCATTTCCCTCTTGTAGCTATGTTTTAGGTAGATACAACAGGGGTTTGCCATTGTTTTGCAAGGAGATCAGACTCTGAAGGCCAGGATTCCCCTTGAAGTCACTTTGAAGTGGCAAAATGAGAAGTGTCAGATGATGATAATCATAAAGAGATTTACATCACAGGCAGCTCCTGCGTTATAAAGAAATACCCACCACAAAATTGTGAGGCTTTGGCTTTTATCGCAGCTCACTCGCTACGAAGGAGACAACCGTGATGCTTTAAGCAATCTGGTTTATTTCCTGTCAACACTTTTGCTTTCACAGCTGTGGTGGCTGTCCACTGTTTGCAATCCTGTTTGTAAGTTGATTTGCTTACTTACCAACGTGTTATGAATGTCAGGGTTTAATCACTGACCGGAATAATGATACATTCGACAAAGCACAGCTAGGACAGTCGAAACTGGCCACTGATTCACAAAGGGTGATGTCTGATTGTCTGTCAGTCAGCCTTATTAGACAAAGTATGACACCATCAATGCAACATGATCACATAAATAACATCACAAAAATCATCCAGTGTACGGATTCTTCCTTTAGAACGTTGGCAAGAGGTAACCCCTCCCCCCCCAATAATGGTAATACTTTAAACAAAATGTATTAATAAAATTTCTTTTCTTTAAAGCAGTTGAGACAGTCATGCAATATGCAGCCTAGTTAAACCAATGGCTGGCTACGGGGCCTCCCTTATGAAAGTTGGAGAAATCCGCGGTTTGTGAACTGATCAGGGTTAGCGTTTTTAGTAGTTGGCAGTTAAGAGCTTAAATAAGCCGGGGGCAATGCCACAGCGTAAAGGAAATGGGGCCAGAGGTTTGGTGTAACGTGCTAAATTTGATCTGTAACCACAGATGCGAGTCAAGAGATCAATTCCAAGTTCGAGGCCCAGAGAAAATGTTCCTAAGTGCGGGCTGTAGGTGTCGGCCTGGGTCTGGGGGATTGAGATCCAGGCCCAGCCAGCTTAAAGGTCTTGCAGAACGGAAAAATATCCCAGGTAGAGTACACACTCCCAAGAATGTCTGCGTGGCAGCTTTAAAGAATCACCACATTGAATACCACTTCACAAACTGTACACGTCACGTCAATACAAAAGGGGGTTTTTCAGCCACAGAGGATCCGTGCTTGTGTGAGTGAGAAGCCTCCCTCCTGTTGTGCTCTTGCTGCCTGTATTCCTTTGCTTCGACATCAGAGGGATAGACAGATAGCGAGGGGGAGGGGGGGGTTTAGGTAGAGGGCCAGTCAGTGTTTACATTCTGAACTTCGAGACGAGATGGTCGGAGGCAAAAGATCGAGAGGAAGGAGAGAAGGGGCAATTCGGGGAGAATTGTTTTGTGCTCGATGAGTTTTTTGAAGGCACTGTCCTGTCACATGATGTCAACAAAGAACTCACAGGGATTGCCCATAGCGTGCTGGAAGGACTGGCGACTGGCGGTGAGCTCAGGAGGAACGGCTGCTAACTCTCTCCCAGGAGGGGCTCCAGGGGGCGTGCTGCTGCTGACCGAGGTCTTGGGGGCGAGACGGGCCAGACAATAAGGGGGAGGCAAGCCTGGGGGGCCGTAGGAGGAGGCGTGGCTTCGCTCGCTGTGGGCACACGAGCCTGGCCCCGGCTGGGTGAAGGGGGCGTGGCTGTAGGTGAAGGAGGGGTGGCTGTTCTGTGAGTGAGGGTGGCTCCTGTGTGACTGACTGTGACTGAGACTTGATCGGGCGTGACTGTGACTGGAGACGGCGTGGCTGTGATGACTCATTTGGCTGGCGGACCTGTCGGCGCGCCTCCCTCCACGGGCACGGGGCTCTGATTCGCTGCATGTTGACTTTTGACCCTTCTCCTGTGGGGAGGAGCGTCTACCTTTGCCTGCGCTGGGGTTGGATCCACTGCTTCGGCTTCCTGTTGAGGAAACAAAATGCAGACTTTTTAGCATGGCCTTCTACCTGTACAAGTACACCTAACAATAATTACAGTCAGTAGCTCCAACTCATCAGCTACAGCTGATTTAGCTACTAATTAATATTGAGGCAGAAGGTCACACATTAAACAAGATACTGTATATTATAAAGCTTATTGCAAACTTCATGAGCTGCAACAGACACTAAGAGAAAGATCGACGCTTGTCAAATACTCATTAAATTGAATTTATGCTATTAAAGCAGGGGTAGGCAGTGTATTTTTGGCATCATTGGGCAGAAATCCCATAATAACCTTTCAGCATATTGTAATTCAGGTGTTCTGAGAGAAAACTAGACTTCTTCCTCATGGCTCTGTTTTCAGGCTTTAAAAAATCTACGGGAGTCATTTCAGAGAGACAGCGTTCCTATTGGCTGTGCTCCGGCTATTGGTATTTCCTCTACTGTTCTCAACTGCCAGGTCACAAACTTTCTCATTTTACAGCTAAACAGTACACTACAAGATGTTTCTGAAAAGATTTAATGCGAGAAATAGGCATTACAGTAACAGAATATTGATTCATATTTGATCAGCGCTGCCTAGTTTGACCGTTTGATCGGAGTTCGCAAGTGATTGACAGCTGCTCAGAGACGGCAGGCTGCAGCTCGGCTCTGATTGATTGTTTTCCTCCGATCTGTGAAATATTGCAGATGCCATTAGGAGCACCGGAGGACACAGAGGCACATGATTTTTTTAGATTACCTGTCTCATGCTACTACTGTCAGGATATAGTGACCGTTTTATAAAAAATAACTTTTTTTTTAATCATATTTGCTCCATTTCTACCCACTGCTGCTTTAAATACATTATACTGCACTTTATTTAAGGTGTGACAAGATATTTTCTTACGCAATCTAGGAAGAGTCAACAGTCAAGGGCAAACATGATTATCTCAAAGGTTTCTTCCCCAAGTTCCACCTGCAGCAACTACTACCATGGGCTTCATCTGCTATTCATACAAAACACCGAAACAATCACAGATTATAAATGTAAACATGATACACCTGAATCAGAAAGACACTACTACAGAGCACTCGGTGGATTATACAGAAAACCAAAAAAAGCTGATGAAATATTATATTCATTTAGAGTCACTTGTGGTTTAAAAGTAGGTTAGTGTCAGCTCTCAATGCCGACAATGTACACTGGTGGCGTCATACTGATAGAGGTGTACCACGCTGTAGCAAAAAATCAAACATTCCACGCCTCCCCTTCCGCAATGAGCCCAACAGTACTGGGTAAAGTGGTGCATGATCGCCCCCTAACAGTGAGAATGATAGCACAAGCCTCGGAGAGTGATCATCCTGCATCATGCACCTCCCAGCACAGTACGAATGCATGCCCAGAGGTGCAGAGAGGGAGAATGGACTGTCAGGAGAGTCACACACAGGATACACACGGACGGAGGAGGACGCATGGGACGGGCGGAGGGGGGAAAAAAAACCCTTAAAGCCACAGTATGATAGGTGGAGAGTGCTGAGTACAAGAGAAAGAGAGGAGGGATAGAATAAGATGAAGAGGATGAATGGTGAAACAGAGAGAGTAAAAAGAAAGAGAGCAGCAGAGGAGGAGAGGGGGTTAGCAGGCTTACCGGTTCCCCCAGTGTCCTGGGACTACCTCCTCCTTCAGTCTACCGTTGCCCAGCAGAAACAGAGGGAACAACAGAATTACACACACCTCCCGCACTACCTAATGTACCCTACTACTGTGCATCTGTCCCATATGGTCATATGGCTGTTTTTGGTCCTTTACTTGTCATCCAACTAAAACAAATCTCTTCAAGTTGTGGAGAAATTGCTCCTCAAAAATGCAAACATGCACTTATTCAAACAAGCAGGCAAACACATAGTAACCTATGAACACTTGTTTGGAAGCGCCAAAAGAAACAAAACTACATATAAAATACAACACATGACTATTGTCATCTCTGTCCCTCCACGTTTCAAAAGGTTGCAGATAAACCAACTGAAAGAGTGACAACCGGCGGAAAGCAAGACATGACGATGTCTGGATGAATCACTCAAAACAATGAAAATTAGACTGATAGATGCCTGGATTAAAGTGTATACGACAACCACACTATGTACAACCCCCCCTGGCTCTCCACTCTCCCTCAATGCAGATATCAAAAACCATGCAGAAGCAACACAAAGCACTATCATGTTTTTGATTTAAAATGGAAACAAAAGAGCATTCGAGAACTGATGAAGAGGGATGGACTCGGCGTTGATTTCAAGCTGGCGATTTGTAATCACATGGTTGATTTTCTCTTTTGTGTGTACACACCCAGTACTGCAGAGCTGTCCGCTGCGTGACTCAAGATGCTCATGATTGACCTTGACAATACAGGACGCGTTTTAGAATACACAGATTTGATTAATAAAGATGCAATCTGAGGTTAACTTCCCGCCCGAGAGAGGCAGAAGAGCTAACAGAATCAGACACTTGTTAATACTGACATCATATGTCAGGTAAACTTCGATTAGGGGAGAATGTCATGTTGCATGTTGAGTCAAATTATCACATTAATTAATGAAAGCCTGATGGAAAATGCCCGTTTTGCCCCTCCTTTTCATTGCTCACCCTCGCTGTGCTGGCTGCCTGCGCTCCCACTGTGGAAACTGTGGCATGGGTCTGAGTATCCTGGCGGGAAGCTGGGGGGCGCGGAGGGAAAGGGAGGGTAGGGGAATGGCTGCCCGCCCAGGGGCCAGGGGTTGCTGGTTGGAGGGAGCGGTGCCAGAGTGTCCTGCTCAGAGCCTCCGCCGCTGGATCCCTCGTTTAAATTGAGCGATGCCATGTCTTATTGGAGTGAAAACAGAACCAGAGAGGAAAAAGATTTAGTACAAGCCTTCTATTCATAATAAAAAAAAAGCCATACACATGTAGTTGCATTATTGACATGCTGAGAGAGAAGTGGCGGTACTTTGGCAGAGGTCCCCGAAGGTATAGTAGCACTGCTCGGAGAAGGTGATCTTGTTGACTGTGTGTCTCAGGTAGCCATGTTTCAGCAGACTGCTCGCGTACTTCCTCGCATCCCGCCGGTCCTTGAATCCTTCCACTCTGGAGTAAAGCCAGTCCACCACGTCAGCACCTGACACAGCAACAAACACACACACACACACACACACACACAGACATGTAGGCTCCTGCTCTAATGTGTTGAACAGATGCTAAAAAATACTCTTCATGCATAACAGCCACAGTGGCTACATGTAGACAAGCAGCACAATGTTGCAAGAAATTTGAATAAAGTTGGTTTAGGTAATGCCAAAACCATGCACGATACTGAAAATACATTTTCAGGCCCCAGACTTTGATTTTGTGGTTAAAAAAAATGACAACTAAAAGCCGACTTCACTTTCTTTCAGAGGCTGTAGCAGGTTTAGTTTTAGAGCTAGAGTGAAAGTACAGATATCATATGAAACTAGAAAACCTAAGGAATCCATGGTAACCATGTCATGCCATCCAATCGCCAAAAATGCAATTTCTTGCAGAAATCTCAAAATGTCAAAGGTTTTTGATACCAAATCACAACATGGCTTTCTCTGAGGTGTTCCTCAAGGTCTTGGTGTCTTAATGTTGTATTTTGAATTATTCAAAATCAACCCAAAAATATGCTGCAACAACTCATAGACATAATAGAGCATGGGAATGGGCATCATATATGTCTATCATAATGTTCTAAGCCCTTATACACTTTAACAATTTATTTTAATAGTGTTTATTTATGATTTATGACACACAACTTGAACTTGAAACTTGACACACAGCGCTAAGCCGCATCTCAAATTAATCTTCAGGTTTCCAGCTGTCAGACGATGTACACCACTTCTATGTGACATCTACTGCTGACCTGCTATCTCCCCCTACACACCCCCTGTACCTCCCTAAAAAAGACAAAAACGGGTCTATTGTGAGTCTCAGAGGGTTAAATGAGGTGCATTTAGGAACAATAAACTGCCTCAAAGAAATGACTCATATGTGATTACAAATTATCTGTTTTACATTTCCATGTGATTCAATTTTGTGCTCTTTATGAAAAGGCAAATAAACATTAATTTAAAGAGTTGCTGAGGCATCGTTCCTCACAGACAGCACCAATGATCAGAGCAATATGCATACAAAGCAGGTCTGTGATTTCTCACTTACACACATTACTTACAGTAAATTACTTTCAGAAAACTCCAAATCTTAGTCTACAAGAAACAATGCTTTGCTTTTAGTTTTCTGTGCCCACACAGCTCCGCTTTCCTCACCAATGACGGCATTGGCGATGGTGATCTTCAACCACATCCTGTCTCGTATCTCTAGGCCAGAGTCAGGCAGCTGCATCACCTTGACGATGGTTGCCATGTCTGTTTTGCTCGCAGATAGGGGCAAATCATCAAACTCTGAGATGGGAGAGGAGCGATAAAATATATTGACGAGTGGAACTTTTCAAATGTTTAAATGTTGTAAGGTGATCATAATTACCACAGAATGGATGCTTCATAGAGTGTGATGGAGGTGGTGGTTGGTTGTTTTTACCATAGTGCGGGTACGGTCCTGTCAGGGCGGTGGTATGTGAAATCCAGGCTGCTGGGTCAATGGGTCTCACTGGCTCAGCTGAACAAATGAAATGAATAACTTTGATACAAGATACAGTTTAAACATCGTCCAGTTCAAACCAGTTACATTACTCCAAATGTAGAAGAAGTTTGATTTGGTATAATATGCATTTGCTAAGGAAAAATCTGATATGTATCCATGTGATTGTGATACTGCAGCAGTGTCTGTCTTACCACGAGGGATAGTGAAGTAACTTCTCGGAGACGGGTCCCAACATTTGGCAACAGTAAGACTAATGGGACTGGAGAAGAAGCAAATAGAAAATCAGTTTAAACAGAGGTCTTTTACAGAACAAAGACACAGGAGCAAAGTTTGATTAAGCCAAATAATACAACAGATTATTGTCTACATTTAACGGTTGTTCTGTTTCAATCATAAGCTCAGAGATCAAATCAGTGGAAAGTACCTAACTCAAGTCACTACCCCACACAATAATCTGCATATTCCTACTATAGAGTATTAGTGTGTGTGCAGTATTGCATGTACTGTAAAAGCTGGCTCTAAACTCATATAAACAGCAGGAGAGCGAGGCAGGAAAGTACACGATACCAGCTCAGAAAGTCTCCTTTTGGAAAAAAGTCACAAAAGAGGGTTTGAAAAGTTTCTCAGTAGGCTTTCCTTTAATTCTTTAAATCCTTTGAATACCCAAACAGCACCCTATGTGATTAACATGTTAGTCTGAAGTGGAAGATTACACTTGACATACAGTAAGTTATGCTCTCAATGTGATAATCGCTCAGCGGTTGGTCTGAGCGAGCTGCATGTTCTTACCCAGTTTTAGAAACAATCTCTCTGAGGATCCTCACGGCGTCGTCATTGCTCATGTTCTCAAAGTTTACGTCATTCACCTGGTTGGCAGACAACAAAATACATAATGAACTAATTACATAAATATACAATGTGTTTCCATGACTGAAATATTATGTCGAGGCTCTGCAGAGGGCTCAGATGTATTTATGCACTTGTACTCTGCACATTAATCTCTGCAGTGCTCTTAGGCCTTCAGATGGCTGTAAATCCTAAGCTGCTTTCTATGGGATACACAGTCAAAATAATATATTGTACAGTAAATTGTAGTCAGCCATCGGGTGTGTTTTATAGAGGGTGTAGCTGTATGTAGACATTAACAGGAAGGAAAAGGAGAGGCAGAATCACAACTTTTACAAAAGAGACTCGTAACGGAAGTGAATGCAACATTGTGGTGGTTAATAGGCCACAAACTCTCGGAAAGAAATACAGTCACAGACAGTCTCCCTTTCTCTTTCCTGGCTGCCGTCCCCTCATATTCCACATCTGGATCTTCATCAAGATTCAAACTCTCCTCTTGTCTCTCCCTCTGTGTGTTTCTTTCTTTCTCCTATATGTGTGAATGATGTGCTTCAGTTGGCTTCTTGTGTGTCTATGTATCCTGTCCTCTTTCCAGGTTACATGGTGATGAGGATGTTGTATGGCTCAGATTCTAGCTCCTCCTTGATACATTTTCTTCGTACATGTTCACATTCTATGTATCATTATATGGATTGTCTATTCTGTAATTTTACGATGTTGGTTATTCTGTACACACGACATCTATTACACTTCTGTCTGTCCCGGGAGAGGGATCCTTCCTCGGTTGCTCTTTCTGAGGTTTCTTCCATTATTCCCCTGAGGTTTTTAAAGGTTAAAGGGAGGTTTTCCTTATCCGAATCAAGGGTCAAAGAACAGAGGGTATCGTATGCTGTACAGATTGTAAGGGCTGCTGAGGCGAATTTGTGATTTGTGATGTTGGGCCACATAATTAATATTGACTTGACTTGACTGGACAAACAGGAGCAGCAGAGGTGTTTTCATTACACCAAAAAAACTGATATTTACGACAAAAATGTATGATGATGAAAACTCCAGGGTTGCATCTGAAATTCCATACTACAGTAACATGCTATTTAGCACGCTAAAACAGTATGTGAGATTTTTTAGTAAGTCTGAAACCTTAGTTTGAAACCAATTGTACACAAATTGCATATTATTTCTGGTGAAAAATTACATTATGCAAACGCTGGACTCTACGGCGGAATAAAAATCCCACAATGCAATGTGATAGTAACGACAACGTTCATTACAGACGTCGACGGACAGTTCTGTAACATCAATATTGTTTCAATTTATCTGTAAGTATAAGATTTCACTTTGATAGTAATATGTATTTTAAATTAATTCAGACTCTGATTCTCACAAATCGTCGTTTTGGTCACATGAGGTTGGCACGGGTTACCATGGTTACACGTATTCAGACGTAAATTACTGCTCAGTGCGTCTGAAAAGATACATACTACTGTTTATTCACACAAAACTACGTTGAACGATAAAACACATATTGGGTATGTAGTGCATAGTATGTGATTTCGGACGCAGCCCAAACGTTTAATCATATTTTGTAAAAGTGGAGGTATCTGTTAGAGTACCTGAAGGAGCATGTCTCCAGGTTCTATTCTTCCATCAGCAGCCACAGCGCCTCCTTTCATTATGGAGCCGATGTAGATGCCGCCATCTCCCCGGTCATTACTCTGACCAACAATACTGATACCTAGAAAGTTGTACTTCTCTGTCAGGGAGAAAGCAGGGGACACACAGTATTAGGGCTGAAAGACATTATAATAGTTGTGCTTGTACATTCAAACTTATATATCTATATTTATATATATAAATAAAGTTAAATCATAGTTATGGAAGTGTCGGGTTTACCCATGTTGAGCGTGACGGTGATGATGTTGAGGCTCATGGTAGAGTCTGTGATACTGCTGAAGGATGAAGACTGTAAAGGCAGGAAGAGAACACAATAAGTAAAGCCCATCAGAAATAGTTAAAGTGGCATAAAGTCTATATCAATCAGCCCTCTCATCTGTTTCTCGTGTCTAATGTCAATTTCAATTTCATCAGGGGCAGTGATGTGTCTCTGAGATGCTCACCCGGTCTATTTTGGCCACTTTGTGCCTCCGTCGGCGGCGCTTGTGTCTGCGCATCAGCTGTGAAGAGGAACTCTGTTCTGTGGAGCTACTGAGCCTGAAACACAGAAGAAGAGAGGGGAAATAATGATATGGAGAGGAAGGAAGAAGAGACAAAAATAGGATATGAGATTAAGACAGAAAAAGTAGAGCATGGTATACCTACTATGTACAGAAATGACCTGACACGTTAACAACAATTTGGTTTACAGTGTAAATCATGTATAGAGGTATATACGTACATAGGTAGACTAAAAAATTAAAGAAAACATTTGCAGTAAAATACAATAGCACTTTACATAACAACATTCCAAATCAATTGTCACTTTGTAAGCTGAAGTTAGTGCTGTTAAACCTTTACCCCCTTACATGTTGCACCCACAACACAACATCTGTAAGTTGCTTAATGTTGCCATGAAAGAAGCTGACACACAGCACATATACGGTGTTGCTAATTGGTATTTAACTTAAAAGTGCAGTGTGTAGGATTTGGCGATGAGGTTGCAGATTTGAACCAACTGAAACTTCTCCCGTGTGCCAAGCGTGTATGAATGATGGTGGCTGATGCAAAAAAATGTAATGGCCCTATAGAGCCAGTGTTTGGTTTGTCCGTTCTGGGCTACTGTAGAAACATGGCGGCCTGCTCCGTGGAGAGGACCCGCTCCCTATGTAGATATAAACGTCTCATTCTAAGGTAATGAAAACACAATGATTCTTATTTTTAGGTGATTATACACTAAAGAAAACATACTTATTAATATTCCATTTCCACCAATAGATCCCCCTAAATGTTACACACTGTTCCTTTAATATGACTGACTTCTGTAGCTGATTGTGATTTAAAGTAGTTGCAGCCTGACCTGGTTGTGGATCAGCCATAATTAGAGCTGATCCTCAATTAATTCAATTAGTTGAATTAAAATTAACTATTTTAATAATAGATAAATCATTAAAGCCATTTATCAAGAAAAAAAATACCAATTATATGCTAATTCCAGCTTCACAAATGTGAGAATTTTATGCTTTTAATGTGTTTTATATTTGTTGTTAATTAGGTTTTGGACTGCTGGACAGGTAAAACAAGCAATATGAATACATCACCTTGGGCATTGGGAAATTGTGACAGGTATTTTTCACTAATTTCTGACATTTTGTGATTAATCAATAACTAATAATAGATTAATTGATAATTAAAATAATTGTTAATTGCAGCCCTAGCCACAACCCATATGAAAATGTGAATGAAAAGCACAGAGAGTCTCGAGATAAAACAAACATAATGAGCTTCACAGAAATTGAATGCGATAATATTGTATGTTAAGGTGTTTCTCTCTTTTTGTGTTTTTTTTTTATGAACTACTTTTTATGAACAACAATAGATAGTTTCAGAAACAAATAAAAGCTCCTGATCTTAGTGTCTGGACTTGAACAGAAAGACATTTTGATGTGAAGCAGTATGCTGCCTACCTGCTGGCATCCTCGTCTTCCTCACTGTCCACAAATGAGCTGGACTCCAACTCGCTGCTCATTACTGAGGCGCTGTCGTAACCCATGGCTGAGTCCCTTGCGGTGCGCTCTGATTTGGAGTGACCGTTGATGCGAGGGACTGGAGGGAGAGAAAGAGCAGAGCAGAGCAGAGCAGCAGTGAGTCAGACGGGAGGTCACGTCGCTCATCGTTGGGTCAGATCAGAAAGAGAGGGAGCCACAAGGATGGGAGGAGAGACTGTTAGTGAGAGTGGAGGAATTGGGAAAAACAGCAGAGGGGCTTTCATCTCTGATACCTGGAAGATTTTAGCATTATTGAAAATATGAACTGAGAAGCAGAACTTGGATTTCAGTCAGACTTTTACAGTAGAGTACAGGAAAGTGAATGGAATAAAGCATCAACACATTGGCTTCTGTACAATATTGAAAAGGTAGAAATAATTATACAAAGTTGAAAATATAATACAGCTACTTAATGCAGCACCTTACTGTGCTCTCAAAACTCCCAGCAGTGTACAACTACCCTGTCTGTCTCCATACGTACATTGCCAGTGAGGCGGCGCTGTCTCAGGGTGACAGCGGATTGGCCAGAGAGGTCTCATAAGGCGAAGAGGGCGCGGCAGCCAGCGTGTTCGCCGAGAGCGAGCAAAACATTCCAGCAATGTGGTAGTTCCCATTGCTAGCTCCGCCCTTCTCTGAAAGCTGAGCTACTGCACACTCAATCAGCAGAGGGACGTGACATGATCCACTGTCAGGGTTCACACAACCATATTTCCTCCCACGCTCACACGACTGTCACACCAGAGAAAACAAGAGTGCAGGTTCACCAAGCCAGACTGTAATCTGTGTCTTTGTGCTCTGCTCCGTCTGTGCTAGCCCGCTCTCTAAAAACCCAGCCTGAGAGCCCCAGACGGTCAGTCTCTGCCCACCGGCTGGCTGCTGAGAGGCTTCACAGCTTATCTACAACAGAGGCAGTGACAAAAATAGGGAATAATAAGCATAAAGGTGCTCTGTGAAGAGAAGCAAGTAAGAAAACAAGATGTGAGTGAGTCACTTTTTGGCTAGAAATTTTTGGACACAATGTAATTATGACCTTTTCAGAAGTTGGGACATTTTAAAGGATAAGATGCTTGTAAAAAAAAAAGCATATATTGTTTCATTTTTGTGATCCATAAATCAATAAATAATGCACCCAACAGAAAACAAATGTGTGGCAATTTGGTGGGTTAACATTACATAAACAGCATCACACTATAAATGCTCAAAACAAATAAATCTCTCTCCTTACTGCAAAACAAGAACCTTCCTATTTTAACTTTCACTATGGAATGATGGAAAAAATACCTGCATTAAACTAACCATAACAATTAAAACAAATGTATCATATAACATATTTAACTGCCAAATATTATCAACGAACATATCAATAACAAATCACTCTCACCACAGCCGTCAGTGTGCCTCCGTCCGCCACACAGAGAAACTGAGCTGAGAGTCAGGAGAAAGTATTGCCTCCTCCCTCACTCCCGTGGCACGCAACTATAGAATGACTGCTAATCTGCCTACGACCAATCAGATGATGGTATTCTCCGAATCGGAGATAACATGGGATTTGAGATGATGTGCTGTCCTGCCCCATCTCTGCCTCAGGTGAAAACACCATCAGGTTATTAATATGCTTTTCACATCACAGAAAAAAAATCATTTGAAGATAACTGAGGACAGTCTCACCAGCTGTTTTTGTGCTTTGGGTTATAATACTTTACAAACATAAGTGCTTTGGCTCAGCCGCGTCTTCTTTGACCTTGACCCTGAAATCCCAGCATTAATGCAAGAGTGGTGCTTTTTTTTTTCTTTTTCAGGGTATTAAATGTTCTCTCTAAGTGAACATTAGAGTTGCGTCTCACGACAGGTTAAAATGCAGAGCACCTGGCGGCGTTGAAGCAGATCATATACTCCATCCAACACCTGTTCCCCCTCCTAAAGCTGCTGCCTTATTCACCCTTTCATTCTCAAACGACCACAGCACAGACAGAAAACAAGAAGGGATACGTTTACCAAGGCTGAGCACTTTAACCAATCACTGTCAAAAAGCAAGCATTCACACTGAGACAAAAATCACTTGGAGCATGTGTATAAGGTGACAGGGGAATTCCTGCTGCTGATGCTGCAGGCTGTGAGGTAAAGAGGCGGGGCTACTAGCTCCTTGTTTACATCAAGGCCATGTGACTATGACAGAGACCACTGAACTAAATTGAAGCACATTATATGGGATCTTTCTGGCTAGATTTTTCGATATCAGTCAACACAGAGAGGACGATGGAGGACAGACACAGCGTTCACTGGGCTTGAGGTATTTCCGCGTCAGCCACAGAACAACAGATGTGCAGTTGGCAGCAGTGGATCTGACATGGAGAGTGCCAACGATATGTCTTCAGCAAACACTGTCAGAGTAGGAATGCACCGATCCGACTTTTTCAGTCCAGATACCGATACCTGGGCTTTTGTGTATCTGCCGATACCGAGCATTGATCCGATACCAGTGTTTGATTAACAAGCTGTATGCTTCACTGTGTGGACATGACTGGGATCATTCTTTTATGTTTGAGGCAACATCAGGCCTGACTTACACATAGCTTTACTAACTTTGTAAAACAAAATGTAATGAATAAATACATAGATATAGATTTACTGAATTGTATTGAAATAATAAATCTTACCTCAGTAACTTGGTAAAGAAATCTTCAATATTAACAGGAATTATAATTCAAGTGTAAACCTTTTTAATGCAAAAACAAATCAGTCAAAACTTAAACAGGAATAAAAAGTCCAGTATGTAATGTAAATAGCATATACATATAGAATTTAACTGAATAGATCGGCACCATTATCACCGATACCCGATCCAGCTATTTGAGTCAGTATCGGCCCGATATCCGATCCGGTATCTGTGCATCCCTACATGAGAGTGCTGAAATCAATGGATGGTTGTGCGCTTATTCTGTTAGGATAAAGTTCCCGGCATGCAAGAGAGTTAAATCTTTTCCTGCAGCCTCATCCTAATGCTGTACTCTGCGCTACTAATTGCATAATGCAGGATGCAAAGAGCCAGGCGTGCTGTGAAGAGACGACCAGAGGAGGATAGGCAGGGAGACAACTGGCTTTGCTGTTTGAGTAAAACAGCAGACTCTGTGAGCATCAGAAGCTGCTCATTTATCACTTCCTGCCATAAAAACAACTAATTCTGCCAAAATGTCTGTGTGGCAAGAACAGGAACAGAACGAAGCGGATATCTCAAAATATCGCAGGTATGATTATACTGATAACAGAACACACCTTTTCCTGCAGCACCAGCACACTCTACCACCCTGTTCTCTGTTTGTTGTGGACAGAGCAGGCATGTGATGAACGCCTGGCAGGCTCTCATATTAAAAACACTGAGCCTGTAAAAGGAGAGCATTTGTTTTGATGGAGCAGAAAGAAAGCTGTCCTTATCTTACAGAAATTGTGGTCAAATGGCAAAGCAATAAAGCAGATGTGTTCACGCTAGGGCTGTCAAAGTTAACGCGATAACACGTTAACGCAAATTAGTTTTAACGCCACTAATTTATTTAACGCATTAACGCAATTGACCTTTCAGAGCTACTACTACTGAAGATACTGGCATCATATGAAACTAGAAAACCTAAGGAATCCACTGGTACCATGTCATACTAGCTTGCCGCGAAGGAGGCTAAATAACGCTCCAAACTTACACTAAATTTTGGCGAGGAAAAACTGGCATGGCCATTTTCACAGGGGTCCCTTGACCTCTGACCTCAAGGTATGTGAATGAAAATGGGTTCTATGAGTACCCACGAGTCTCCCCTTTACAGACATGCCCACTTTATGATAATCACATGCAGTTTGGGGCAAGTCATAGTCAAGTCAGCACACTGACACACTGACAGCTGTTGTTGCCTGTTGGGCTTTGTCATGATTTGAGCACATTTTTAATGCTAAATGCAGTACCTGTGAGGGTTCCTAGACAATATGTGTCATTGTTTTGTGTTGTTAATTGATTTCCAATGATAAATATGTACATACATTTGCATAAAGCAAGCATATTTGCCCACTCCCACGTTGATAAGCGTAATA
Source organism: Sebastiscus albofasciatus (assembly GCA_916701655.1). Lineage (NCBI taxonomy): Eukaryota > Metazoa > Chordata > Actinopteri > Perciformes > Sebastidae > Sebastiscus > Sebastiscus albofasciatus. The sequence goes on from CAKAOI010045675.1 coordinate 411,978, forward strand.
AATACTTGACAAATCTTCCTTTAAGGTACATTTTGAACAGATAAAAAATGTGCAATTAATCGTGATTAAATATTTGAATCGATTGACAGCCCTAGTTCACACTTGTTCTCAGTGGCTTTTAAAAGCAAGACTCTAACCATTTATTCTCCAGGTAGGCTGTAGCGTTGGTCGCATTTATATCTCAACAATAGCTGCAAAAGACTTTCCTGTGATATTTCCCAAAACACTAGTGTCTCCTGACAGGGTGTAATCATCGTACAAGACTGGAGTGTGACTGCCGAGTGGAAAACAGCCTCTGACCATAAACTTGAGCCACACAGGAAACAGAAGAAGGGCAATCATTGGGAAAGACAGTTTTGACATACAGTGAACTTATTCACTCTTCTGAGAATTTGGATATCTGTGTGTTTCTGGGGCTCGCATAGCTAAAGTTCATTACACCCCATGCGATCCCCGAGGGCGTCTTTTCATACGTGTCTGCTGTCTGTCCACTTTTTAAGGAAGTTGAGTGTTGAGTACTGAAATGCAATAACTCCAAAATGACAAGATAATTGCATTTTTAGGATCCATCTGTTCCTGGCTGATAGTACTCACGCTCAGTTTCTCGTGCTCTCCTCCGCGCCCGCTCCCTCTCTCGCTCTCTGCGGTGGCTCAGGAGAGATTCCGTTCCCGTCTCGGTATCCAGGCCATCTCGGCTGCTCACCGCGTTGGCACTGCAACACACACATCGGAAAACTTCAGTCAGATTCATAACGATGTACAAAACACGCGCACCCTCACAGAATAGTCTTTCAAATGAATTCTCTAGCCAGCCTGTGACTCCTGAACATAATCCCCAGTTACAATATACTTATGTCTGTTATAATATCTGTTTGCCTGCCATTCAGCCTTAGGGGAAGATGCAACTCATATTATGACTCTGTTTCAAATTCAATCCCTCTGGCAAAAAAATAGCAGTTTCATTGTTCTGCGGTATGTGATGTGTTTTTCACTAAGTGTCATTAATGACCAGATACCCTGAGAGGGAGACATTCTGGACAATACTGGCATTAATGAGACCTATTGAAAGCCCAGATGGTGCCTGGAGTGTGATCGGTAGAGAGGCAGAGATGGGAGAATGACAGATTGCATAAAAAAAGCGAGAAGTGGTAGATCAGGTGTGGACTGAGCTTGTGTACTTGGGGTCTGGGAGGAGTCTGGGGGTTCTGGAGGGCAGATTGTTATTCTGTCAGAGGGCTGGAGAGACGCCGTGGCCTCAGGCACCGAGGTTAAGGGACCTACACAGCCACCGGGCAACCAGGAAACCTGAAGCTGGTGAGAACTCCACTCAACCCTGTCAGCCTGTCACACACACTTAGGCATGTGTGCAACATGTACTTTACACCTGCATGAATAATTTCATCCAGGCGCATTCATGCACGCTCAGACAGCAGCAGCGCCCGTGTACAAACAGTGTCATATTCATAATGTACAAACAGATTAATAAAAGACACAATTACACAAACGTCATCCCGCAACGGTTTTAAAAGCAATCACCTCGGTGGCAGCGCGTGAATGATCAATGCAAATTAAAACACAAGAGTAGACAAGATGCTGTGCCTGCTGTGTTCGCTCAGCGGGATAAAGCACTCAATGAGGCGTGCTTACACGCTTCTGCGGCGGGGTGCTAATGGGTGCACCTGGGCCGGGCTTCACCAGCACAGGTCAGTGCATCATGTATGCAAATATCACTGTAGATGCATTTCTATTGGTGGTGATTGGAAAGCTGCGTGATGTTTGATGTGGTGGTGACTGCTCGTCTGTGAGGCCGACGATGGCTGCTGACCAGCCGCGCGGCAGGTCCGCTGATCCGAGGGGAGATTATCCAAGGCGCTGGGCTGCAGCTGTGAACAAATGCCACCTCCTTTCAACCCCCCAACTCACACACCAGCCCACCCCCCCCTCTCTGCTGCCAATCGCCACCCCCCCCCTCTTGGGAAATGGAGATGGGTGCTTTTAATGTCCGTTAATCCGGATTACCAGGCAGAAGCACATCAGCTGTTTGCATTCTCAGCCCAAAACACCTATTCTGCGCATTCATCAAATAGAGCCATTCACGCCGACAAACACATGAAACGCATGAATAAAGCACAAGAGAAAATGAAGTGGTAATAATATTCTAGCTGTTTACAGAGCGAGGTAAAAGGGTGGAAAGACTGGGTTCATTTCAGAAAGAGAGGGGAGGTTCGCTATAGGGAATTCACCACGCTGTTTCGCTGAGAGAAAGGCCTGCCTGTCTGACTCAAAGAGAAAGGCAGAGAGCGGGAGGGAGGGAGGGAAATGACGTGGGGTAAAGGGGGCCGACACATTGGTGTTTTCCTCCACAAGGTGGCGGTAGTCCTGGTGTAAAGCTGGCCGGGAACAATAAAATCATCAGGACAGCTGACAGCCAAACGGCAGGGGGCGGCCCATAGAGGGCAAAAGCGAGCTGAGATGTCAAACACTGGATAAAGAGATACACTGAGACATGACAGATTGCATGTTCCCAATATAGAGCCTCAGCCATATTGCTCTAGCGCTGTAATGGTAACAACCCTCGCCCCCACTGCCCCCCAGCCCTTCCAGCTATATTTAGCATGGGACTTCTCCTCAGCAAGTGCAGCGATATTCTCCAATCTGCAAGTTTGAAGTCTGGGCTCAGGTAACGCTCATCAGGCCGTCGAGAAAATCTCCATTTCTGAATGTGTTTTGAGTCCACATATGCCTTTATAAGCCGAGTAATGGATGAATGCTCCGAGTGACTGAACAATACAATGGGCCTCACTGAGTGCCAGTATTCGCCTGAAGATGTTTATGCTGTGAAGGCTATTTCAAGAATCAGCAGCTCTGGCAGCGTACGCATCATGTTTACATCGATGAACGCCTTACTCCACGGTTGAGTGGGCGGGGAGGGAACGTACACACGAGTGGGAGAAACACTCACACCCATGCATGTTCCCACACTCAAGCTTCAGCACATACTTCATGCCGCATTCACACATACAGTAGACCACCTACATATGAGCCTGTGATGACAAATCTCTCTGATGAGCTTTCCACATTCTGATCAGCACATATGGCACACTGTGAAATAAAAGGGTCACCCAGTGCACAGGACTGTGTGCTTTAATACTTCTGCCTACATGCTGCTGGGACAATACACCTATCACCCGATTCGATACTATCACAATACTCGATATGTATTGCGATTTTAAAATTTTTAAGTATTGCGATTCGAAGTACTAGATTTTTATTATTTATTATTGCAATTTTTGTTAACTTTTTTAACACTAGATCATGAAAAAAAGTTGAAATATACACTCAAAGACTTTTACTTTTGAAAATATCTAAATTGATACAGTAAAAATGTTTGATTTTCAGCATGTATGTAGTCAGAGATGTCCTAAAGTCAAATATATCAGTCATTGTCAAGAATTATTTATTACCTTTTTTCCAGCAACCCAGAAATAAAAGGATAAAGACTTTTCCCTCACAAATTACTGGTGTTTTCTTTTTAATTTATAAGGGACATGTAATGTTTAATACTTCTGGTGAATATAATCCAATCAATCTTATTTCCATATATGTATTTTGTAGATACAGTTCCCTTTGTTAACGCCTTATTTTGACCAGACAAAGTCACACGTGTATACTTCCTCTAACATCGCTAAGACCGTTGCTAGCTCTCCCGTCAGCTCCGTTTTCTTTATACATCCATGTTCAGCTCCATCGGGGCCGTTTGAATGCATTTAACATAAATGTCAGTATATGGGTGCTCTACAGTTATAGCGTCGGCCGATTTGACCACGGAAATGTAAGCGACGGCTGGCTAGACCGCACGTTACTGCAATACAATAACGTTTCCTGTCCATGACAGAGTTAGCATGTAGCTTTAGCCATAATGTCTATAGCTCTGCTTTTCCTGGCAATGTCTGAAATCCAAAGAGTTTCCATACTTTACAGTAAATGTAGCGTTTACCACTTTGGATTTAAAATGTGAAGTGAAATGAAGCAAATATATTGATTCTGGCATTAAAAAATGAATTTCAAAATCTAAATTAAAAAAAATCCCGATACATATTTGAATCGATTTTTTTTCCCACCCCTAATATATGACAGGCAGTACTTACTGGAAGGAGGGAGGCCGCGAGTCTCCGATGCCCCCAGTTCTCTCGAGAGGAGGGGGCAGCTCCGGGTGGCTCTCTGTGCACTGAGATCCTCCATCAGAGTGGGCACTCTCTGCCAGGACCAACTGAGAAGGAGAAAGTTGGAGCAAAGGAAAGATACATATTCATCTCTGAGAGAAACACAGACAATAATAAATATTCTGTTGAATGATATGGGCCCCGTAGTGAAGAGAGAGGAGATCAAAAAGCAACCTCAACAGACTTTGCGACACTCTGAGATAAACACACAGTGATGCTGGCACCAGAGACAAGCACATCTTGTGTACGAGTGCGCATGAGGAAAGGCGAGATGCTGCAGAGAGGCTGTAGAGATGCCTGGTGGCGACGCATAAACAACTTGAGAAACACGACGTAGGAACTTAAAAGACCACAGTTGAGTGTCAGTACAAAGGATGATGTACAACGGCCCATAGATGCTACTACTCTCCTTTCATCTGAGCCAGAATAATGACAGTTAAAGCAGGCAGCCGAGGAAAGAATAACAACTGTATGATGGACTATGATTATTCTAATGCAAGCTTTGGGATTCACAGGTGTCACTACGGTGTCACCAGATACTTAAATGAACCCTGTGGGCTACTTTTTATTTGCTCCATTTCAAAGACTCAAAGCATGTGTCTGTGTGCTGTGTCTGGTGTGTGCTGACTGGCTTTGTCTGAAAGAATGAGCCGATTTCGCTCTTTTATGGAAAACTGCTTTATAAAAATCTCTTCTTTCTGTGTTTGACAGTATCATTAAGCAAAAATAACTCCATACTTTTATGGATGCACTGATGTGACTTTTTCCTCTCCTGATTCCGATTCCTGACCGCATATCAGTGCCCCCTTTTCCCCAAACGTATGGAGTTCATTGGGATTATTTTAAGCAAGGTAACATGAGGCCAGGGATTGCTGTAGAGTAGTGGATGACCTGATGTGACTTAAAGGAACAGAGTGTAACATTTCGGGGGATCTATTAGCAGAAATGGAATAAAATATTCATAACTATGTTTTCATTAGTGTATAATCTGCCATGTTGCTCCGCCATGTTTCTACAGTAGCCCAGAACAGACAAACCAAACACTGGCTCTAGAGAGAGCCACCATAGTCCACCATAGTTCTCCGACACGCTTATGAAACTGTGGTAACGGGGGGCCGCAGAGTGCAAAACTGCGGTACCGCCAGCCGCCGCCTGACTTCTGTTGCTTCCTAAAGTAGTGTTGTTATGGTAAGGATGGTCTCTGAGCGAGGCGAACAGCGTTACCATGGTTTTGCACTCGACAGCTCTCGTTACTGCAAGCTTAGAAAGAGAGGAGTGAGCGGAGGGGTACTCAGTTGGTTGTAATTTGCAACTACACTGCTGCTAAATCCTACACACTGCACCTTTAATGACTGTAACTGATAGTGGAGACACTAAATCATATAATGACATTGATAATCGGTCTATATGTATCCACAGTATCAGCCCCGATACTGATACAGTGGATCAGATCGGTGCATCCTTACACACTTTACATAGGGTACATTTGCAAAAATATCCCATCAGGAACATGAACAATAGAATATTTCTTGAGTTTCTTCAGTCTGTTTACAATAAGTAGTTCCATTTTTAATTAAAAACAAGGTTAAGTTTTGAATTTAACAACCATTAGCGGTAGTAGTGTATCTAAATAGTGCCTTAAGGTTGGGCAAAGGGTATCCCAAGATTTGTTCATTTCCACTTTTAACTGTATATTTTTAAGATAAAAGCAATACACATTGAAAACACCATAATAACAAAAGCCCTGTTAATAAATATGTATTTATGCTGCAGCTTAGATTGGTGAAATAATAGCTCACACTTGCCATAACTTTTAAGCAGTCAGAAATAAGGACTGTCAGAGCAAGTGATGTAGAGATTTGTCACTGTAAATGGAGCCTAAATGAACCTCTGATATTCTGGTTTATATTATTTGAAGTAGCCAAAATACACATAGAATCACACAACATCACACTTTCGCTAATTACATAACAGGTTGCTGGTATAAGGTTATTTAACAATGTTATATACTGGGCACTTTGTGTGCAAAATAATGTTAAATATATTTAATTTGTTAATTTAATGAATAAAAAAACTTCATCAGTATCTTTGAAGACCTAAAGTGAAAGGGTTTGGCCATAAAATAACTCTCTTTATGAAAGGGGTGCCCTGGTTTACAGCAACTCGGAATCACTGGCGTAGTGTACGGAGCAATTCCGGTAAATCAAATGTGAATGAGTCATGAAGATGCATAAATTTGGTCTAACTGGTTGTTGAGCAGCAGTGTGGTATAGTGACACCACATTTAAGTACAGACTTCAAGTCCTGATGTTAGTATCGACACTGTGTAAGTGATATTGAGCAGGACGGTCCCTAACAACTGATTCTGACCTCTGACCTCCCCGTGGAGCAAACTAATGAATCTCCCACACAGAGATCAATAAAGTACAATATTCTTATACTGGATTGTTAAAAGAAACTGACAAAAAGCCACCAAGTAGATTAAACATGTCAGACTAATTCATACATCTTTGCTCTTAGTCTTCCATCAATATTTAAAGCCGAAGCTTTTTCTTCTGTTCTGTACGACAGAGCAATGATTAAGATGTAAATCCTCCTTTAACATGACAGATTGATTTGATTTATCAGACTTTAATGTCCCTGTAGGGAAACTCGGGCTCACAGCGCTGCCTATCTTCCATAATTACAAATCACTATAAAGCTACACAAGTCAATAGAGCAACTGACCATTAGATATGTTACAGTAGATGGTACGATGTTTCTTGTTTTAGCAGTCACCTCTGGTTGTATTATGTAACAGTCGCTAAGTTTAATACCTAATGGAATCACCCCACACTTATAAAACGCAGCTCAACAGTGAGATCAAGGTGAAGAGTGTTCAGAAAGCTCTGTGGAGGCGTTACATGGCTACATTTACATGATCCACGAGTGCTCCACATATCTTTGTTTTGAGCTGAGGCTGCACAGCTTGGAGAGAGGGGCGGCACGGGGGCACCATCCGTCTCACTTACCCAGGACACTACTCTCCCGTTGAAGCAGGGCAGCTTGGCGTTGTCGTCGGAAATCTCTTCTTTGACAACCCTGGGGAACGAGCAGACAGATGCAGTCAGGCAGGAGAAGGACACAGACTCAGCTCAACAACACGGTACACAGTTCTGGAGGAGACACTTCCCTTCCTTCCCTGACTAGTTGATACACACTGAGAGACTTTCACGCTTTGTAAGTCATATTTTCCACATGGCTTTCAACCAGCTTTGCACCCTCACTAGCACGGGGGAGCTCAATGAGCAGCAGCGATGACACTCTCAGTCTGAGCCTCTGTTTGTTGATTTCATCATCAACATTATGGCTGTCCATCCAGTAACACCAATCACAACAATGTCCTTTGTCCCCCGAGCCATCAAACTGTACAACACCTCTCTAGGGAGTGGGGGGGGACAAAGGAGGACGGTCTGCAGGACAGATAATAATGCACAAGGCGCACTTTCATAGACTAAGATACTGGAGTTATCCTGCACTATATTCATTTTTAACAGTCTCTTCTGCACTATATTCACTTTTTTAATAGTCCTGTATCACAGCTGTTACCCTGCACTGTATTCAGTTTTAACAGTTTTCTTCATCTCCTTGTATTTCTATATCTGGTATATTTTTTTGTACTTTGTACTTTGCACTAATAACTTTTTTACTGCCTTTTTACTAACATGTTTTGCACTATGGAACTGTGATGCCGGAAACTTGAATTTCCCTTGGGATCAATAAAGTTACTATCTATCTATTTATCTATTTAATGGGATAAGGGCCGGTCAAACTGGCAAGGATAGGGCCATAAATCTGTAATGAATGGGTCTTATACGGCATATAGATATATATCTATTTATTGCACGACTTTATTGAATACTCAATTCTGATCGGTCAATTACGGCATTCTAGGGTCTGTTATTTCTTTATAGCACACCGCTGCTATGTATAACAGGCCGTTGATATGTATATAAGGAATCCATTGGTACCAACCATGTCATACTAGCTTGTCGTGAAGGAGGCTAAATAATGCTCCAAACTTGCACTAAATTTTGGCGACAAAAAACTGGAATGGCCATTTTCAAAGGGGCCCTTTGACCTCTGACCTCAAGGTATGTGAATGAAAATGGGTTCTATGGGTACCCATGAGTCTCCCCTTTACAGACATGCCCACTTTATGATAATCACATGCAGTTTGGGGCAAGTCATAGTCAAGTCAGCACACTGACACACTGACAGCTGTTGTTGCCTGTTCGGCTGCAGTTTGCCATGTTATGATTTGAGCATATTTTTAATGCTAAATGCAGTACCAGTGAGGGTTTCTGGACAATATTTTTCATTGTTTTGTGTTGTTAATTGATTTCCAATAATAAATATATACATACATTTGCATAAAGCAGCATATTTTTCCACTCCCATGTTGATAAGAGTATTAAATACCTGACAAATCTCCCTTTAAGGTACATTTTGAACAGATAAAACATGTGTGATTAATTTGTGATTAATCATGATTAACTAATGACAGATAAGACAGATAGATAGATTTATAGATAGATGAGTGTGCATTAATAGAGTGATCTGGTGTGTGAGCCTCGCTCAGTGTGTTTGTCTTTGGCTGTAAATTCCCTACAAAAATACCTCCCAGTTACCCTTTGACCTGCTGGGACACAGTTCAGCAGCAACCAGCCACCACACCTGCTTGGCTCGTGTCACATGGATCAAGCCTGGAGCTAGCCAAGACATACAGGAGATGAGCTGGCAAACACCTTACATACACACATTACACACACGCTGACACACACACACACACAGGGTTAAAACACCCTGATATATCTACCAATTTCCATTATAACCCCTGTATGTCTTTGTGCATATCGTTTGTTTGTTTTCGCAAAGGATTTTCCCAGAATTTGGTACGACCAAACATTTTTGAGGCTCTGTGGAGATCTCACATTAGCTTCTTGGCTTTGAACGCAGAACATGAAAAGGGTGAGGCACGACTTGAGAGCAGCAGGAAAGCCTAAGAAGATTTTATGCAGGGGTGTCTCTGACAGCGACTTTACAGCTTTATTTTCTCCACTTCTTGTTTGCCAGAACTTCCCTGCTACTGAAATGATTAGCCAGAAGCCGGTTGTGTTTTTTTTTTGCATGCCCTGCTGTTGCTGCTGCTGCTGTGGGAGCTGCATTGCTGGGAGTGGTGGACGAAGATAACGTAGCCTTGTGGCTGGAAGTGACGACCACAGACTGTGCCGCTGTGGCCTGTTCCACCTCGGGGAGGAAAAGGGAGGGAGGCGAGTGCTGGCTTTGCCGGCTGCTTGTTAGGTAGGAAGTGTTTGCATCCTCTCTATCGAGCTGCGCGACCAGCTGTAAGGTGACTTGTGAGGATGTGGGAGTGGCCCTGTACAAATAAAACGTCAGCTTCTTCTTCCTAATGTTTGACAGGAATAAGGTCACCCGTTCCAATTGCACAATTCACCAGTGTAACTGTATTTTTAAGATTTCTAAAAGAACTGGCATGCAAAACAAATCTCCTAAACACATCTCGGTCTGTCCCAAGAACTAAAACCAGAAGAACCCGAGAAACAATTCCAATCATAACAGATGACGTCGTTATCATGCGGTAAAATACCCATGACCCGCATTCTTTTCAGTTTCCATCTGATATCAGCAGCAGTGTTAGTTCCACCCTGAACAATTAACAAGTACAGACACACGCACACACACACTAACAGTAACCCCTGTTTAGAGAAGCATATGTCTGGTCTGGGCTGCTGTCACAGATTTGATTTCTTAGAGCTGACAGCTTTAATAGGTCTTAACAGATTTCACATGATAATGACACAAGATTTATCCTGGTGATCGCTGAATATTCCACTGCTGGGGATATTTGTGTAGCTGGGGAAGATTAGACGTGTTTGTTTATGCGTTGAGAGACAGAGGAGGGCTGGGTAGTTACAGCCTAAACCAGAAACCAGGAGAAGCCAGACACCGGCCAGCAGTCCAAGGACTTTAGTGGGCTGATGCTAATGATACTATAAGCAGGGAAGCAAAATATTTGTAGTCAAACAAGATTGTGAATATACTGACTTCACTATGACACAGAATATAGCTCAGTAAACAGCTCAATTCAAATTAGAAAGCTGTTAAAGCAGGAGTAGGCAGAACGTTTTTGGCATCATTGGACAAAACTTCCATAATAACCTTTCAGCATATTGTAATTCAAGTGTTCTGAGAGAAACCTAGACTTCTGCACCTCCTCATGGCTCTGTTTTCAGGCTTTAAAAAATCGAATCCATGACGGGAACTTTGGCCAATCACAGGTCATTTCAGAGAGAGAGCGTTCCTATTGGCTGTTCATTCACGGAGGCAGCTGTCAATCACTCCTGAACTCCGATCAAACGGTCAAACTAGGCAGCACTGATCAAATTTGAATCAATATTCTGCTACCGTAACCATTTCTTGTGTAAAATGTTTTCAGAAACATCTTGTAGTGTACTGTTTAGCTGTAAAATGAAAAAGTGTGCTCCGGCTGGTGGGCGGTGCTTGGTATTTCTTCAACTGATCTCAACATGGCTGCCGGGTCACAAACTTTCTCATTTTACAGCTAAACAGTACACTACAAGATGTTTCTGAAAACACTGAGTATAGAAAAAGGCATTACAGTAACAGAATATTGATTCATATTTGATCAGTGCTGCCTAGTTTGACCGTTTGATTGGAGTTTGTGAGTGATTGACAGCTGCTCAGAGACGACAAGACTCCAGCTCGGCTCTGATTGGTTGTTTTCTTCCGGTCTGTGAAATCTTGCAGATGCCATTAGAAACACCAGAGGACACAGAGGCACATGATTTTTTTCAGATTACCTCTCTCATGCTCTACTTATAAAAAAATGTTTTGCATCATATTTGCTCCAATTCTACCTACTTCAGCTTTAATAACAGCACAACATTTAGCACTGTAACCGTGTGATTTTCACAGCATCATAATGACAAAGTTCAGGTGTTCTCTGTCCTTTTCTATTCATAATGTCACTATCTGACACTTATTGTATCGTCACTATCACAGTAAGAGCGTTGTCGTTAATGCTGCGACACACAAATGCAGCATAACCTTCGAAATCTGTCACTATCCTCAAACAGGCGAGGTGAGGCAGGGGTGCATTTGTGCAGAAAGCTGCAGATTTTTTTGTCCTCTAACTACAGGGGCTCTGCACCCCTACCTCAGCAGAAGAAAGATTCCCCTACCATCAGCCCCCCCTCCTCCCGCCCCCCCTCCTATTTTTTTTCTAAGGCACAAACAAGACTGTTTCTTTCAGAGCTTCGGCTTGGCTGCTTCCTCAGCTCCAGAGTGCCTCTGTGACTTGCATTATAGTGAGGTCTCAAACCCACTCACCACCACCACCAGTGGCAATGACAAAACGCCATATCATCACCTTGAAGTCTCCGAAAAAGAAGCCAAGTGGGTTGCTTGAAAACAACACAGCCTCGCTAAGCTTCCTGTCTTATGAATATTGATGAATGAATGAATATTACGGGGGGGAAAAAAAGAACTGAGGTATGAAATGTGCACAAAGAAACGCTCATCGTTTAATTTGCTGTGCTCTGTTGCGTGGACAGAAACGCCATAGACCGTGGTTACATGTATTCCATGCGATTCCACGGGGGAACCGAAATGACATGTTCGCTGCGGTAAGCTCAGGCGTTTTGGGGGAAAAAGGACCATTTATCAAATTCGTGTGGACATTGCTTGAAGAGCTGATATTGCCTGCACAAATGTAGTTCAGCAATCCCATAAGAGAATGGCTGGTTTTTCCAGCACAGCAGGGGGTCTACTACAGAGGACCTTGCACTGGCTGCTCATTTACATTTCAAACACTGTCTATAACTGCAAGGGATTTGATGTTTTCCCTCTCTGCTCAGCAGTCTTATTCCTCCCTTGCTAATTCTCCAGCAGCCATACTGTCTGTGTGTATGCAGTACAGCCAGAATGGCTACCACAAAGCGCTGCTATCCTCTGTGTGCCTTTGACTGGGTTTGCTTCCATACTGTGCCAGTACCATACGGCACTCGCAGAGCCGGAATACTCAACCTTAACTCAAAGGCTGGGATGCTGATGGAGACGCCTTTATAAGCGGTGTATAACAGCTCTGGGTGAAAACATGTCCTATTCACGACATTATTTAACATGCCTTGTGGATGCGCACACGCAGGAGCCGGCGTTCGGCAACACACATCTCCATGTGGAGAAAGCAAACACGCTTTGTTTGTTTCCATAATCTGCTTGTCGATCACCTGAGGCCCAGCGAGCAGCCCGGGCCTGCAGTGCAACAGAGGCAGGAAGCCGGGGTTGGGGGGGGACAAAGCGGCGCACCGAGCCGAGCCCGCCACCAGGAAGAGCCAGCTTCCCTCACAAGGTCAGGCTGCAGTGGAAATGCATGACGTTTGGCTCTAAAGACACTGGCTGCCTCTGCATTTCCTCCAATCGTGTGTGCGATTACAGTGCTAGATATTAATGTGTGTGTGGGCCCCATGTATGACTGTTCAGACTGGAATGAGAAACGGGCACTGACACAAATATGTCATCCTCAGCAGAGGCCTGAGACAAGTAGATCACGCTGACCGAGAGAGACGGAGAGCTTTCGTAGAGCTGCGGCAACTCCTGAGAATCAGGATGGGGGTTATGAAGAGAGAAAGCAAAAAGGAGAGAAATATATATTTCTATTATTGATAAAGTCCAGCATCCAGTGGGTAGAGGAAGTGGCTTTCTGGGGTATAGTTCACCGTAAGAAATAATAAAATTGAGTTACAGAAAAGACAAATTCTACTAAAATAGTCCACAGTTCAATCATTTGCTAATGTTATGTGTTCTGAAATCTTCTCTTTTGTTCCATAACTAATGCTACACTGTATGTTTAATCATTTATTTAATGTCTCCCTCTCTCTCTCTCTCTCTCTCCAGATGACAGTAAATGACAATACTGCATATTATAGGGACGTGTATTGGCAAGAATCTGGCGACGCGATATGTATCATGATACTGGGGTAACGATTTGATATATTGCGATATGCAGTATTGCGATAATGTAAACAAGGCGATATATCGCCATTTTTTAAATTTAATTTTATAAAAAACTGTCATTTAATAGTAGAACACACTGGGAAATAAACCACTTTAGATCAGCCAAAAATAACACATTTACTGTATACTGCATGCAAAAAACTGCATAGTTTTTGCCCCAAACTGCATGTGATTATCATAAAGCGGGCATGTCTGTAAAGGGGTACCCATAGAACCCATTTTCATTCACATATCATGAAGTCAGAGGTCAAGGGACCCCTGTGAAAATCGCCATGCCAGTTTTTCCTCACCAAAATGGAGTGTATAACTGTGGAGCGTTATTTAGCCTCCTTCTCTACAAGCTAGTATGACATGGTTGGTTCCAATGGATTCCTTAGGTTTTGTAGTTTCATATGGTGCCTATAGCTTCACTCAGCCCGCTATACATCCTCCGAAAGATCGAATATTGGCCTGGCCCAACAGCGGGCGGTCGGACTTTTAAGAGGTTATTTCAAAATAGATAGTGTTTTGGAGAATCGATACAGTAACGCACAACATAATATTGCGATACTCATGTGTATTGATATTTTCTTACACCCCTATATATTATATTATATGTCTAAATACCTGACCAAATAGATAAAGAGATGGCAAATAAATTGCTCATTCACAGTGCATTATTTTTTAACTACATGCATTCACACCAGGAAAACAAACACACATTACTGTAATAACACGGTTTATAATACAATATTTGTTTAAAAGAAAAAAAAAAGGTTATGAGAAGTACTGTTTGACAGATCTCCTCCTCTGTGGGGTAAATAAATGCAAAAGGTGGTTACAGGATTGCAGAGCTAAGAGGTTGCCATATTCTCTTAAGATTCATTTGCAGTCCATTGTGTGTAAAAAAAAAAAGAAAAGAAAAGAAAAGAAAACTCCCTGGGCTATTAATATAAGTGAATGTAATTAAAATATATATATATTTTACATAAATGGTCATCTCAGTGAAAATCACATGCTACAATAAGCAGGCTCATGCAAGGCAACCAAAAACAAAACATGAAACCTGAGAGCTTGGAACATGTGGACGCTTTTGTCAACATTTCTATTCCACATGGTTCATAATAATATAATATGGGTTATAATATATGTTGACATTAATAAGGTGGACTGGCTAGGGGTCTGGCTCTGTGTAATCCACGCAGGGCTGCGTCATTAGGTGCTCTGGACAGATCTGGTATCACTTCAAACACTCTGTCTGTGTGTGTCTCCTCCACTGCGCACAGGATAGTAATAATGAGCAGGTGCCAGGAGCATGGAGACAGACATGGCACTGTAGTTCACAAACACACACACACACACACACACACACACACATGTAGCAATGTTGCACCGTCTGATCAAGGCTTTTTTTTATTTATATATATCTATAAGCACACTGCAATAATAAATAGCAAGTGAGCCTGACGAATAGGGCTAATAATAATAATAATAATGGTGGCCACTTACCCAAAATCCTGGTCCATGGATTTGAAGAAGAATTTGTAGCTGTTGACCGGCCGATTGTTGAGGACATTTTTAAAATCCGCTAAGGTGACTTTGTCCGGAGAGACGGACAGTTTGACCAGATAAGGAGTCTCCTCCTCGTCTATGTGATATATGATTTTAGTCTCCGCCATTGAGAGAGTGAGGGTTGAGGACAATCATTGACACAGGAAAGGAACAAGGGTTGTGCAGCGCAATAAAACAGGCCTGCTATATTACCAGCTACCCGGACAATAATAATAACATAATAACAGCATTCCCACTAATTACAGAAACCCGGAGGACACCTGGTAGAAGCTGCTCGGTGCGTTGGAGGAACACGGTGGAGATCCAGACATAATACTCGCGTTATGAGCGCCTGTATTCCTGCTCCTAGTGTGAGTCGGTACGGTGGCTCTCTCGGCACTAAAACAGGAAGGGACAGTCCACATCCTTGCTGATATGGAGTTGGGAATATTGCTATTTTTCACCAGCTAATTGGTGAGACAGTGCTGTCATCTAGTGGTGTGTCTGGTGCTGTGCGCAGAGGCCTGGATGTCTGTGTCTTATACAACAACACTCATATGCTGTATGAGCTGCAGGCTGCTGGACTATAATACAGGCTGCACTGGAACAAAGAGGAAGTGGACTGGCTTTATTATGGAGACGCATGGGCTGCTTTCTTAATTATTAACTCTGATATATAACAGTGGAATGTATTGTACTGTGGGACGCGGTAGCAATTCAACTCAATTAAATGAAAAAAACAATGAAATGTGTATAAAATGATATTCTAATGAAAAATGTTTTTTTTTTTATTTATTTCTAATGAAAAAAATATATCTAGTTTGAAAGACACGCCGACCTATTTTTGGATAACAGACAGAAGGCATAGAAAAATATCCTAAAATTAAAATCCTTTAAAATAATCAAAAATATAATATTAAATATAACATTAATATAACATTTTATTTTGAAATTAAAAGAATATGATTATAAATATGAAAAAGTAAGATATACATACATATATATGCTACTGTATTTTTTAATTTTATTTTAAAAATGATATATATACACATACTGTATATACACATTTTTAAATTATGTTAGTTTCGATCTTTCTTCCTTTTTTGTTATTGTTTTTTTTCTCCTGGGGTTGGGGGGAGGTCTCCTGACACATTTCTTGTTTTTTTTCATTGACTGGATTTTGTGCAGTTTTATATATGTGCAAATAAATAAATAAAAAATATACATATATATTTAAATTTAAAAATACGGTAGTAGCACTGAGAGATTTGGGGAGGAAGCAAGAAAAAAACAGTAGCTGCACTCTAATGATTTCAAAGGCTAATTACACCCCAGTTAATAGGCTTATTAAATATTATTTATGTCCATAACAATAATTACAAATAACAGTAATAATAATAATTAGACATTAATTGTAACTGCTTAATTATCACTGCATGTGACTGATCACCCCAGGGGTGAAAATAGGTGGAAGCTTTGTACAGCAGCTGGTTACAATTAGGGCTGCAACGATTATTTTCATCGTTGATTAATTTGTTGATTATTTTATTGATTAATAGATTAGTTGTTTGGTCTATAAAATATCATAAAATGGTGAAAAATGTCGATCAGTGTTTCCTCTAATGTCTTGTTCTGTCCACAACTCAAAGATATTCAGTTTACTGTCATAGAGGAGTAAAGAAACCAGAAACTATTCACATTTAAGAAGCTGACATCAGAGAACTTTGACTTTTTTTTAAAACAAAATTACTCAAACAGATTAAGTGATTATCAAAATAGTTGGTGATTAATTCAATAATGACAACTGATGACAAATGACAACTAATTGATTAATTGAATAATAGTTGCAGCTCTAGTTACAATGTCACATGAACTACATGATGTTAATATCACACAAGTATACAGTGCTCATCTCTCTACAATTTAAAACAATGGTAAATGACTTACCTCAAATGTTCCTTCTCTCATACTCCCAATCCTAAAGTCTTCAGAGGCTATCGATACATTATAAATTCATATCACAGTTTCCTATTCACCCAAACATCAGATATGTAATCTGTGGAAACCCTCAGAACAAATAGTGATGAGTCTGTGGCCACCATTGTGAATCTTTAATAGAAGAAATCTTTTCTTAGAAGAGACCGACATCAGAGAGTGTGCAAGTGAGCAAGAGACCCAAAAAAAAAATAAGGGGTTAGGATTACAGTTTGGGATTTAGCATTACTGAGATAGTAGACAGTAAACCTCATAGAGCTACAGTCACACATTTTATACCTGTGTCATTGACTAGCAGATTTAGTAACGAAAATTCAGTGTTTTATAAACCAGGGTGCTTTATACGTGCTTGATGCAAACAAGTAGCGCACAGCCCATTAAAAACCAAATAAATGGTTAAAAGATTTTTCTTTTACCTGAGTTTTGTTAGACTGAGCCTTTAGTCCATGGTCCTACAATTTCACTATTTTTCATTTGATAAGTTATCAATGAACAGACATATCCATTTGGGCAAAAATGGAGACGAATTTAAGTCGGACAGTCTGCATTTCTGAAATACATACATTCCACACGTAAAAATAATTAATGTAGTCATTTTGTCACCAGAGCTGAGTTTTGTTGAAAAAAATAAAATCATAATCTGTTTAAAATGTCTTATTATAAAGCTAGAAAAATTTAAAATATGTGGTTTCCAAACACTGTCTGAAACTGTCTACCCACAGTAGCTTTACATGATGAAAATCCTTTACAAATTACAGCAGAATTTGTGCAAAAAAGAAAATCTGAAGAATGGAGAACAGCTGTGAGCTTGCAGCTCAGTAAGCATGCAAAGTACACATAAAACATACTTCAAAAAACAGCATGCATTTTTGTAAAGATTTTTTTTCTTTTTAAAGAATGATTAAAAAATACCTAATATTCAACATATACCAACCAACAAACACAAAGAGTAAGGATCAAATATATGTTTAACCATATTGTTATAACAGCTGGTGAAATATGCAAGTTATATAAAAAAAAATGGCATGTAAAAATGATGGCTTTTAGTAAAAAAAGAAAGCTTAGTGTGTTAGAGTTACAGCAGAGGGAGCATTCCTCCTGTCCTCTCCTGGGTTTCCCTTCTCTCCACGGTCATTTAGTCTTCCGGTGTTTGCCCTGGACCTGCCAGCAGCATCTCAGAAATATCACACTCACTTCCACAGTTTCCCATCAAAGTCTGAATGAAGAGGTGAGAGACAGACGTCATATTAATCAAATGTAATGTTTCTGATCTGTGGCTGTAAGGATGTTTATTTACTGAAACTCTATTCACCCTTATTGCAGTCTTTGGCCATATCTCTCTCTTTCAGTAGGTTGTTTTTGAAGTCTGTGGATCGTAGTAGACATACAGGTTATGAGAAAGTACTTTTTTAAGTTAGAAAATGTGTGTTTACTGTATGTGTGGGATGAGGTTTACTGTACCTGAATTCAGAGATTCTTGGTTACAGGGCCTCAGCTCTGTGAGGTCTAATGATGTTTCACCTGCATCCATCACATGTCCTCTGCACAGAGACAGGCAAAAACATTGTTTTTCATGCACAGGTCAATTTTGAGATTTTGGGCTATTTTGCTTACATAACACATCTTCTTTCAGACTAATGGAGAGAAAACATCCAAAACACACATTGAGATGTTTATTTTACTACACTTTTTTCATTTGCATCTTTAGATTTCTCCTAAATTCACCAAAGGTTAGCATTAAATATTGCCTCATTGTCGTATTTAAACATTTCAGAAAATTTGTAATACAAAAAAAATTATTGTCTTAATGTAATTAATCAAATTGGGGAGTCTATTAGTTACATTTTGTTTTACCCTGTTCACCTGCAGTGTCTGGCAAAATGTACAGAATTTTACAATACATATCTTTAAAAGGCAGTTTTCTCAAAATTAGTTTTTTTCTCATACTCTGAGCCACTTCAGTAGCACTTACGTACACCAGTTTTATTCCTATGTATATTCTGAAGGTTTTTACAGAAGGGTTTATTTCATATATATTATTCATAGCCTGATTGACACAACATTTTATTTCTAAAAACATGGTGAAAATGGATTTTTAATAGCTGTTGACAGTATTTCTGATTTATGTAGTGATACAAAGAGATCCAAAATCCCATCTGTAAAAACCTTTAGCTCTAATAAGTCAACAAAATAAAACAAGAATTTTGAACCTGGCTTTATCCAGTTTTCAGATTTCTGTTCTGGAAATGTATGCAAATTAGCACATTTTTTATAAGATAAAGACTCATTTGCATATTTAAACATACATTTTCACAAAACGTGTAATATAAAAAATAATGATCTTAATATAAGTAATCAACTGGGGAAATTTCATGATGATATCTATTAGTTAAAAGTTTTACCCTATTCCTTTCTCCCCAAAAGTATTGATCTGCTTACAATTGGATTCAATTTAAAGGAAAAAATGGCACATAATGAATTGTATAGTAATGTCTTACCGATCAGATCGGCGCAGGTCATACTCCAAACCTGAAAAAAAAAAGAAGATTTATCCCACAAACTCAAACACAGTGTATCCACAAAATGTGCTATCTATGAATATGACTTTTATAATGATAAAATATAAGCTGGCTATCAGATACAAGTCATGAACAAGATATGAGTTAATGGGTTAAACACACACCTCTCTTTTTACGTCGTCGAGTCAACACGACAACGGCGACAACGATGAACGCCAGCAGTAAGAATGTTGCCAGGAAGTAGCCCAAATGCTGCACGAAATACCCACGATGCTCAGGGAGGATGACATTTACCACACGTGGACCCTCCACAACTTCAGTCCCTAAAGGCAGAACATAGATTAAATCAAATGTTTCCTATAATAAACTCTCTCATACATAGACAGAGCTCATAGGAGATGGAGTAAATATATTCCACATGGTAAATATCAAGAGAACTCAATGTACTTTCAAACAAAACTGTGATGTATTGGATTGTTACATTAGATTAACGTAATGGCAATAAACAGATCAAAATGAAATGTATTTCCACATAACTAAAAATTTGTATTCCTCCCGAGGTTTCTTCTTTTTCATTTGTTTCCAAAAGCCAGAGAGGGAGAGCAGGAGTTAAATGTCTGTTCGGTGGTAATGACTTCCAGACCTGATGTCATGCAGCTGTTATTTTTTTTTTCTTTTCGCCTCAGAAAAAAAAACACACAGGCTGACCAGAAAAGAGGGGGAGAAGTGTGAGGGAAGAGAGACAGATTCTGTTATGTGGTCTGTCTGCATGTCTGTATTAGTTTTCCATTTGGGTCTTTTCACAACTTCTCACAAACACAGAAGTCTAGTTGCTGTATGCATGGAAAATAAACGTGTGACACCTTCAGTAGAGTCTAAATCCATATCTGACAACGCTGCAGGCAGCTCCCGGTCTCACAGGGACCTGGGATGTTTGTGTAACGATAATTATTAAAAAGAACAAGGACAGAAAATATACGCTTGATCATAACAACTTCTGTCTATTATAAACAGTGTTATACAGTACAGTGTATTGTACCACAGAATAATCCTTCAATGCATGTTTACAGAGCAGCTTGTTAGTCATTTAAACTTCTCCCTAAATTCAAATACAGCCTGATCACAGAAAAAAAAAAAAGATCATGAAAGACATTAAATCTTTTCCTGTTGGAGATTTCTATTAAAGGTGCAGTGTGTAGGTTTTGGCTGCATCTAGCGGTGAGGTTGCAGATTGCAACCAACTGATATTTCTCTTGTGTGCCAAGCATGTCGGAGATCTACAGTGGCCGAAGTGAAAACGTGAAAACATGAATGGCCCTATCTAGAGCCAGTTTGTCCGTTCTGGGCTACTGTAGAAACATGGCGACCGGCTCCGTGAAGAGGACCCACTCCACATGTAGATATAAACGGCTCATTCTAAGCTAACGAAAACACAGCGATTCTTATTTTCAGGTGATTATACACTAAAGAAAACATACTTATTGCAAAATATTCTCATACAACGGTTCGTATGATATCCTATAAAAAGCTAATTTTTCATGCGTTTTCCCACAAATGTCCATTCGTCAATTTCCGCTCCAGTCTTTTCAAAATAGACTTCTGTCTTCACAAGAAACAACTTGGTTAGGTGTAGGCAACAACACTATTTAGTTTGGTTTAGGAAAAGATTGTGCTTTGGATTAAATTAACACAGGAATTGGCGTAACTTAAGTACGTAAGTTACATGACAAAAGCGACTAAGTTAGGTTTAGGAAAAATGGTGGTTTGAGTTAAAATAACACCAGAAATGGTGTAACTTTAGTATGGAATTTACCTGACAAAAACAATTTACTTAGGTTTCAGAAAAGATCACGGTTTGGGTTAAAATAACTCCAGAAATGGTGTAATTTAAATATGGAATTTACCTGACAAATGAATCAACGTTGACTTCTGGGTGAAAGTTCAGTGTTTTACCCATCCACCCCGACCTTGTCCCTATGTGTAGTTTGTTGCTTTTTATACTTCCTGGTTCACAATTTCGTGGATTACATATAAATTGATTTTGTGGGATATATACAAATAACAATGCATTACTTTTTGTAGGTATAGCAACAAATGGTGTATGAGACCAGCCTGCTTATTAATATTATATTCCATTTCAGCCAATAGATCTCCCTAAATGCTACACACTGTTCCTTTAAGTATGGCATTACTCTATGGTCTCTCATTAAAGCAGACAAGTTGGACGCTAGTAAAACTAGGCGCCACTGAGGGACTAATGAGGAGAACATGCAACGTACCATCTTCCTGACCATGCTTTTGAAACCAGCCAATTATGAATAAGAAAGCTTATTCTGACTTAATCAGCCACCTCCTAACTGGGAGCTTAGTTGGCAATTATCACCTGTCATTGTTTAATGTGCATGAAACTGCAAAGACACGTCCAAGGTCATCGTCTCTAGAGCTCAACTGTCACAACCGGAGCTGCAGCCGCGTCCCCCAGCAGTAGCCCATTTCCATTTTCTTGACAGATCTGACAAGTGTGTACGTGTCAACGGCTATTTCACATATGCTGCACAGAGGTTACCCCGTGTTTTTGTTCCTGTGGGATGTGCGTCATTTGCAAGTCAATGAACTGAAGGAAAACGTCTTCATTTTCAAAGATAGAGATTTCTGGTGGACAGCTCACACAACGCCCTCTTCGTGAT
This sequence comes from Sebastiscus albofasciatus, assembly GCA_916701655.1. NCBI lineage: Eukaryota > Metazoa > Chordata > Actinopteri > Perciformes > Sebastidae > Sebastiscus > Sebastiscus albofasciatus. The sequence continues at coordinate 434,031 of CAKAOI010045675.1, forward strand.
CACAAAGAAATAAATTTGCCACAGAGAATTAGAGCATTAAAGTGAAAAGCTCTCGTGACATCTGTAATTTCAGATGATTGCCGGTGCCTGCGTGAGCACAAACAATTTACTTTTAATCTAACAGTCAAGAGCAGCGGTGCGTAAAGAAGAATTCCTAGATGAGGCAGGATGTCATTTATCCACGTGGGCATTTCTTCAACACACTTATGGAGCTAATAGGGCTGTCATTTCTTTACAGGAGGGGAGGATCTGTAGTATAACACGAACCTGCATCCCCTCCCCTTACATTGCTCTTTCATGTCACAGCTGGCCCAGATGTTGAACAGATGTATCAGATTTCCTTTAACTGCTGGTAAACACGCCTCAACCAGAGGCCGATACACATCAGCAGATAGAGAGGGAATAAACAAAAACTGTAGATACAGTGTAACCAGTCTAGACCTGTGGTTGGGACTTTTTGGAAAATGGGGTCAAGTGAAGGAAAAAACACCAGATAGGAGCGTCCACTCCCACAATTATTGGCTGTTGGAGCCTACTCCTCTGCTCAGCACAGTTAAAATGTCTCCAGCTGTAAATGAAAAAGCTGTAATAATGGGGGAAAAAAGTCAGCGAGGAAAATGAGCCACTTCCGTTGCAGCCAATTTAAAGCTGTTTACTGTAGACAGCTTCTCAAGCCAGAGCTGCAAATAGTTGACTCCTTAAAAACCTGAATTTGATACATCTAACAGAAAGATTTCTTTCTTTCTTACTGAACTAGCTCCAACATTCTTTCTACCTCTTCCCTCCCTCTTCAGCTCAAACACAAAAACAGAGAGGTCTGAGGAGAAAGTTGGCAGTGGAGAAGAAGAGGAACTGATTCAACTGACCAACTATGCCTATAATTATAACAAAGAGCCCAGGAGCTCTGTTGTCACTCTATGCATGAGAAACCATATGGGGAAAAACATTAACCGTTACTCGTGTCTGGAAAGTTTTAGTGATGTGTCGCCTTGTTGTTTTGAGTGACTTACTTGGCTCTGGCACGTCATTCTGGAAAACTTTGGGTGCCGTGGTGGGGGCGGACGGAAGTGGAGGTCCTACAGTGAGCCTGAAGATGCGTCTCTCGTGTAGGCCGCAGTAGTGGTGATGCAGGTGGCAGGAGTACAGGCCTTTGTCAACAGGCCTCAAGTCAGAAATGGACAGCGAGAAGTCGCCTAAAGTAAAAGCGTCCTCCTCCACGCTCATCTTGCTCTGTCCAAAGCGCGGTCCGTAATCCCGGCGCTCTCCGGAGGCGTAGAGGTCCACCAGGCGGCCAGCCCTGTCGGGACGCACTCCGGGGGGCTGGAAGTCCCAGTGAGCCACCTGCTGCTGGTCCTCCTGGAGACCGTCTCTCCACAGGGGACGTCGGTTCACACAAGGCAATACCACCGACTTGCCGAGCAAGACCACAAACACGGTCTTCTCTCCATCCCAGTAACGTTTCTCTTTCCGAGCTGGAAACACATGAGAGTGAAATACATTAATCTGTTTCATGCATCATGACTCATGAAATAGCGTTAGGCTGTATGACTGCAGGAAACCTCACCTGATTTAGTGACATTGAGCTGGACTTGAATGGACTGGTGAATCTGGCAGTAGTGATGGTGCAGATTACAAGTGTAAACTCCCTTGTCAGTCGTGACCACACCTGAAAAAAATAAGCATAAATTGATATTATAAATGGAAGAGTGCAATTTTGATGGTGCGAAATGTGGGAATTGTGGGGAAATCTCACTGTTGATGATGAGGGAGAAGTTGCCGTCGTCGAAAGCAGAGTCTGGGACGGAAATGCGTCCCTTGTTAAAGCCATTGTAGACCCTCTGGCGGGCTCCAGGGGACATGTCCAGGACTCGCTCCACAGAATACTCCGGGCTGCTGCGCACCAAGTCCCAGTGCACCACCCTCTGTCGGTCCTTCAGCCTGTCCTGGGTCCACACCATGCGGGGGCTGTGGCAGGGAAGGATGGCCTTTGACCCCTGAGGGAGGGTGATGTTCTTAGCCTCCACCACCACGCCGAGCGTGCTGCTGCTGCCGCTCTGACCCCATGCTGACACAGAGAAATAAACACATGGGTTCAAACATGAGCTACTAAATTAGTGCAGGGGTTCTTAAACTTTGTGGGGCCAGGGACCCCTTGCACAAGAGAACATTTTCCCAGGACCCTCCATAATCCTAACACCGATTAAGTATGCTAACTACCATTTGTACTCTGGATGCCATTGGAACTATTAGTAGGATAAAACTTTTCAATCTAAATACTTCAGACCTGTTTGATAGTGATAAACAGAAACACAATTCAATTTGAATCATGTTAACACCACCTTGTTTTGACCTGATATTCCAGTTGCTTTGTAATCAGATGTCACTTTAGCTTGGCCGGCTTCATGGCTTCGTTCGCCATCACCTGAAGATACATGACGCATTTTGGTCTCCTGTCGCTGTTCTCAATAAAACCAAGCTCGATATACTAACTGTCGCCATATTTTCTCAATTCAGCTAGTTTGGAATTAGTGACAAAATCACTTGAGAATGTGGACTGACTCAAATATTTCTAGCAAGCTGGCTAAAAGCCAACCTAAGCAGCAGCAGGAACAATTCGTTGCGCACTTAGTGAAGTGACTGATTCATTACATATTGACAAGATGTGTCACAATCATATCCTGGTTTCTATCAGCCCAAAGCTGACATGGGTGGGTTGGGAGTAATGGACAAAATATGCTTGTTTTATTGGCGCAAATGTCTGTAGATATGCACTTTTTAATGCACAATTAAATAATTTATAGTAAATCATTTCACTGACCACCGGACAGAATGCCCCACTTTGAGAATCACTGCATTAAGGTATGCATGGAGAAACAAAAATGTCTTACCTCCTGGCAGGATGAGCACAGCAACAACTGAAACAGACAAACACATGAGTGATGAGAGTTACTGAAACACATAATACACACTAGCTGAGGTTTTACAGATATCACCCTGTTGACTAATAAAGTCTTGAGAAATATTTATAAGACTCAGCAAAATGTTGTGGTGACCTGGACTGACCCAACAGCGGAAGATTTACGCATTGGAACAGATGTGGGTTCAGTGAGAGGACTGTTTAAAATAACAGAGGATGACTGAAGAAAGGACACCGTAAAAAGCAACGTTTTAAAAACAGAAAAGTTCCACACAGGAATACAACAGCATAAAAAATATACCGGATGTCAACAATATTCTCTGGAAATATATGTTGCTGTTTGTGTTTTTTCACTCTACAGATAGGAAAGTTTCCTACAGCTATTTCTAATGCGTTTTTTCCCACAGTGCTTTTTCGTCGTCTGTTTACTTGAAGGGCCAGCGGAGCCGCATGCAGCCAAAGCATACAGAGCCTCTATTCATGCTGGCTGCCGCTGGCCTGTTGCAAGGCCGTGATCCTGAGGGGATGAAGAACCAGGCTGCTATTCAGCTCACACCAAACACCTGTATATTTTTACTGTCCTTGTAAAGGGTACTGAGAACTATAGAGGCTGGAGGTGCAGAGCTTTTTACATGTGGATACATTCAGTACATACATACTGTATATATACAGTATGTGAATAAAGAGTGGATTATTTTGAATGCACAGTTATTACTGGCAATACAGTTGTTATTATTACTGGGGTGGCAGTAGCTCAGTGGGTAAAACGGGTCATCCTTTAACCACAAGGTTGATGGTTTGATCCCCGGCTTCTACTGTCTGCATGTCAAAGTGTCTTTGAGTGAGACACTGAACCCCAAGTTGCTCCCTGCTCCGCTTCACCGCAGCCTACTGCTCCTAAATGCTGAGGATGGGTCAAATTTCATGCATGTATGTATATGATGATGAAGTTACCGATTTGGAAAATGCCATGATTAATCAGCACATTCAAAACACAAATGCTTCAGTGAATTAAAACCAGCAAATTATAAAATAATTAGACTTTTATAATAAAAAGAGTTTTTTTTAAAAAAAACAAAACAATTCCACAAATGTAAGATAAAAAGGAAAAAGATAATTGAAGTAAAATTAAAAAAAATAAAAAACTCAAGTAAAATCGGGTCAAGCGCCCCAATAAAAGTATGTTTAAGAAGAGTTTTAAAAGATGTTACAGACTCAGCAAACCTGATTTACTCAGGCATTGAGGCCCCGACTATAAACTCTCTGTCCCCTCTAGTTTTATTCCGGGCCTCTGGAACAGTTAAAAGGCCTCTACCCCAAGGATATCTAGCTACGCACAGGCTCGTAGTAAGAGGTCAAAATATTGCAAGAAGAAAAGAGGCCAAGAAGTAATCAATAAAATCATAAAATCAATTATATAGCATACTTTGATCCAGTGTAAGGAAGCAAAAAAAAAACTGGTGTGATGTGGTCACAGATGTTGGTTCTGGTTAAAGGCCTGCAGGCAGCCGAGTTCTGTTTTGTAGTCCATCAATACATTTTTAGTTTTGAGAAGTTATAAATCTGGTAACTACTGAAGCTTTTGCATATATAT
>CAKAOI010045676.1:0-57753 GCA_916701655.1 Sebastiscus albofasciatus
TCTCTCTCTCCCCTCTCTCCTCTCCCTGTCTCTCCTCTCTCTCCCTCTCTCTGCCTCTCTCTCCTCTCTCCTCTCTCTCTCTCCCCCCTCTCTCTCCTCTCTCTCCTCTCTCTCCCCTCTCCTCCCTCTCCTCTGTCTCCCTCCCTCTCTCTCGCTCTCTCTCTCTCTCTCTCTCTCTCTCTCTCTCTCTCTCTGTGTGTCGCTCCCTGCGGCGGCCATATTGGAATGCTGGATGTGGAGAGAGAGAGAGGAAGCAGGAACAGGCGACGGGAGAGAGAGGGAGAGAGAAGGGGGGAGATAGGAGAAAACAGTAACTGTAACTACTCCTACTAGCTCCACAACTGAACTAACGGACTGTTAACAGCTTCTCCCGCCGGTAAAGTCAACCCGAACCTCTCGGACGTCTCCTGGAACCAGTCAACGTGAGTGATATTAATGTTTGTAATGTAAAAAAGAAAGTCTGGGATGCGGCGGTTGGTTTAACGTTTAACGTCCTGGGCTGCGTTAGTTAGCTGTTTCCTCTCCCAGTTGTTTTAAACCACTCTTTCTTGGTTATAACTGGGGAAATAACTGATAAATTCAGCTTTAAAGCAGCGTAACAAGGACGTAGGTTTTCTTTTTTAGTAACTTGGAGCAGTTGAAAGGAAGAGTGACCAACTGCCACCAAACTACAGTCGCCACAGTCACATGGAGTAACGTTAACTCCAACCAACCAACCAACGGTTAATAAGTGCACCGGATTAACCTACATGTAGCTCCTGAATTACACCTAAAGCCAAACAAGTAACGTTACTTTTGTTATTCCTAGTTTAACTGATGATTCAAGGCTGTTTGGTTGCCTCCCTAACAAACTGAACTCTTCCTTTCTACCTTTAATGGACCAGTTTTTTCACATAATGTTAGTTATTTCTGAATACTTCCATAATCCTAATCAATTAGCCCCAGTTATTTAGGCTTCATGACTGTGTTAATTAAGTGTATGATATGATGTGCCTAGTATAAGTGACTCAACGCTGTTTGGTTACCTTGATTTGCCTCCCAAACAAACTTCCTTTCTACCTTAATGGACCAGTTTTTCACATAATGTTAGTTATTTCTGAATACTTCCATAAACCTAATCAATTGGCCCAGTTATTTAGGCTATTGGCTGCATAACTGTATGATATGATGTGCCTGCCTATTCACTCCCTGTCTCATTTTGCTGTTATATATTGTCTAATCAGGTGCATATCAGCTATATAGAGCTAGTCATCCCCAAATGTATAATCTTGCACACCAGAGCTGAAACAGTCAATTATCAATTCATTGTTCCAGTTGTTTTGTCAAGCGAAATGCCAAATAGTGAATGTGGAGTAACGTTAACGTCCAACCAACCAACGGTAAACAGCAATAAATACAATAATAAAAACAAGACGAGATAAAAGAATAAAGGAATAAATAGAATAAAGCACCAAGAGTATTGCACATTACAAATTACATTCCACGAATGTACTGAATTGAAAACACGGACAACCATTATATGGTTAGTGCAAAATAACTTTACATTCAAAGTAAATAAAACATTTTTTGTTTTCGCTCATTCAAGATAGTTACTCTGCGTTCAGCATCCACAGATATAACCTTGCACACCAGAGGTGAAACAGTTAGTTGAATTATCGATTATCTCATAATAATCTGCAACTATTTTGACAATTAATTAATTGTTCCAGTTGTTTTGTCAAGCAAACTGCCAAATATTCACCTCTCAAATGTGATAATTTGCTGCTTTTTTCAGTTTTATATTAATTTCTTTAGTTTTCGAGCTGTTGCTCAGAGAAAACAAGACATTTGAAGACATAAACTAGGGTTCCCAGAACTTGTGATGGCATTTTTTCACATTTCATAGAGTAAACAATTAATGAAATGTAATCAAATCTATGGAAAACATGTCTTTGGGCCTATGATAACATAAACAACCCCAGCCTGTTGGTGTAGTTCATTCATATTCTCTTGCATGTTGGAGAACCTTAAAGTTCCCTCAAAAAAGGTTTAAAAACATCTAATCTCAGACATAACAAACTGATTAAATATATATAAGTAGGTATATGGATATAAGACAGTTGAAAGTTTAATGTCACTAAGTCCAAGTGAATCATCTCAGAAACGTGCTGCTCTGAGTTCCGCATTTTCCCAAAGATTGCTGGAGCCTGATTTGCCTCTACTTCATATTCAAGATGCAAGAAAATGCTAATGAATTGCAGTATCCTGAGGCCACTGAGGCTTCAGACCTACAGTATACTAATAGGAGTGCTGCTCTGCACACTTCTCAATTCTGTGGACAAGCTAAACGTAAAGGAGTGTTTTGTATACTGATGTGATCTATGACTGTTAGTGTAGGGAATGCAAAGTTTTTTTAAGGTCATGGTTTGGTTTATGTATGCACCTTCTCACCACATTCACAGTTTGGTACATCAGCCGACTGTTGTCAGGCTATTAAATAGACATTATCAGTCGCTATAAGCCACATAGATGTGGATCAATAGGGTCCTACTACACCCATTAGTAGGTTTTATCATATATTCACATGGTAGAGCATCGAAAGAAGTTATAAAAGAACTGGACAGTGACCTCTAGCGACCGTAGTAATTATGACAGGAGCAGAAGCGAAAGTCAGGCATGGCAAAACACAGGAACACATGGTTTTCATGTTTTAACCCAAAACACAATGTTGTCCCCTAAACTTAAATGTTTTTGTTTTTTTGCCTAAACCTAAATAATGTGTAGTTTCATGTCCTAAACCTAACTGGTCTTTTTTTCCTAAACCTAAAGAAGTTGTAGTTTTGTTGCCTAAACCTAAAGAAGTTGTAGTTGTACTGCCTAAACCTAAAGAAGTTGTAGTTTTGTTGCCTAAACCTAAAGTAGTTGTAGGTTTGTTGCTGAAATCTAACTCTTTTTTTTTTCCTAAACCTAAAGAAGTTGTGTTGTTGCCTGAACTTAAAGAAGTTGTAATTTTATTGCCGTAACCTTTGTAGGTACAGTACAAATATTCACTGTGTTCACTGTTGCATTTATTCACTGTTTGATTGAGGCATTCTAAATTCATGTAGGCTGTCGTTTACTGACACAAGCAAAATGAGGAGGTTGCGATGGTGTGACAATAAATTCCTTTCATCTGAATAATAGCTATTGTGGTGGGAAGAAAGTCTGTCCCAGGATGACGTCCTGCAGACACCGCTTCCTACGCTACAAGCCAGAGTTTTAATGATTTGTCTCATATGTTGCTTGTTTAAAACACACTAAACTCTGTCAGATGTAATACTAAATCTTCTCACCCCAACTATTAATCTAAATGTGACTGATTGCACATGTCATTCACACAGCTTTCTACAGGTCTGAGTTGGTGTTTCTTAATTAGCAAACACTTCTCACACTGCTAATTAGTTTATCCACTTGATGAGTATTTAGTTCCACTGCGGCTGCATTCATCCAGCTCACTTACCGTGACCAAGTGCTGCAGCGCCACATGCATAACTACTTCTTTGTGTGATCTTTGATGGTGAATTTGAATGAACAGTGACAACTTACTATCTAGTTTGTCTCATTTGATCACAATGAAATCCATCCCCTTCATGTGTGTTTCGAACCATGTGGTAAACTGCAGCCTCAGTCTACTAATTTGGCATCATAGGAACAAAGTGAATACAGTGTAATGTAATCTTTTATCTGGAGTAGAAACATGTCATTACAAGCAGAATATGACGTTGTTTTGCTTCAATTTGTGACATACATCAATGTAGCTCTGGGAAATCCCTTCATATGGACCCTCTACTTTAGTTTTTAGTGTTTTCTATTTTTGCATGACTGTAGAAATGTTAGGCTTTTGTGATGGAAGTCAGTAGTTTGTTGGTATAAAGGAAGAAATGAATACATTTCACAGAGAGTAAATAGCTACACCTTTCTGACACAGCTCTTCCTGTGGCTGGTCTACAGCAGGCTAATACAGGCGTGGCGGTGGTGTGTGTGTGTGCTTGTGTTTCCGTATGTGTGTGTGTGTTGTGTGTGTGTGTAAATTGCAGAGCAGTGCAGGAGGCCTGTATTTATAGAAACACTTGACTACACTCACAGATCTTACAGGAGCAGTCCATTACATCGCAGAGAGCTCTACTGTTTGTAGTCTGTTTTTTTTTCCTTTTCTGCAAGGTTGTGCTCCGCTTTGGTCCCAAGTTACTTTTCTGTTCTTTGCAGTCACCTACTATATATTCTACTCAAGTTTGTTCCATGCCATGACAGATGGGCAGACAGAGACAGAAAATCTGTAGAGAAAGACAAGAGGGTAACAAAGCCAGCAGTCTGTAGATTGCAGTATGTGGTGTGACTCATAATGACTCCAACTAGTGATAGCAATAACTGCAGACACACGCTGTGTATGTGGAGGTATGTAGAGAGGTCCTGAATGAGATTATGTGTGTCATGAGGAATTCCTGATACTAAATGGAATAATTTGTCTAATTTGAGGGAAAAGAGCAACTCTCTACTTGAGTTTTCAGTTGGAGCATTTTTAAAAAGCAAGTTGTTTGCTGTTTTCCTAGCAAACACGGTGGCAGTTTTTTTTCTGTTATGATTGGCTACTTCATACCAAGTATGTAAATACTTAGAACTGTGTGGAGGTCGAAGCTGTTTTCTCACATCTTGCACAAATGTATGAATGCTATTTGCAAACTCACCTCAGGAAGGAAAAACATCATGAATGAACAGTTGAATTGAGCAAATGGTGTTCTTTGTGGGGTGCACCAGTAACTTCATTTGGAAGTATGACTAACTTTGTGCGTGTGTATATATTAGGGATGCAAAACAAACCGTAAAAAAACGAACAGTTCAATGACTTAATGTTGGGCCTGCCGTCGGGCCTGGACGTTATTCTGTCTTTCGGCGATTGTAGCAGGCTCAGTTTTAAAGCTGGAGTGAAGATACTGGCATCATATTAAACTAGAAAAAACCTAAGGAATCCATTGGTACCAACCATGTCATAGCTTGTTGCAAAGGAGGCTAACTAAAGCTCCAAAGTTTCGCTAAATTTTGGCAAGGAAAAACTGCCATGACCATTTTCAAAAGTGTCCCTTGACCTCTGACCTCAAGATATATGAATGGAAATGGTTGTATTGGTACCCACGAGTCTCCCCTTTACAGACATGCCCACTTAATGATAATCACATGCAGTTTGGGGCAAAAAACATGCAGTTTTTTAAATAAATAAAACAAAATTAGTTATAAAAAAAATCGCAATACATAGCCCTGCTTACAGTATCGCAATATATTGTAATATATTGAATCGTTACCCCTGTATCATGATACGTATCGTATCGCCAGATTCTTGCTAATACACAGCCCTACTTATTTTACTTATAAAATCAGTGTTATGGCTTCATATAATATAGAAATATCATTCATTATTATCAGTCTATCTATCTATTTGTTTTGGAGTTCAAAAACATGGATAATGGTTGTTTTTCTTCTCCTTAATGTTCAAAACAAACCCAACCGAAACCATGACCCAAAAACTACAATACAAACCCAACCGTGGGCTTGTTCAACCGTTCCACCACTAGTATGTTTGTATGTGTGTGTTCGTGGAAGTGCTGGCTGTGATTGTACGTGTCCTATAAATTTAGCTTCTATCCTCCGTGGAACTTATTCCCCTGCATCCTCCCGCGTGTGGTTTCAGCTGTGAAGGAAAAGGAGGGTGTTTGTGTGTGTGTTTTTGGAGACAGGAGGCTGAATGAAGGTCCATTCCCTTTGCTTCTGGATTGGTTGCATTCAGGAAGCAACCAAGCAACCCCCACACCCTCCTCCATGCACACACACACACACACACACTGCACTTACTGTACATCCTAAAGCATGCTGCGTCCCCCGGGAGCTGAGAGGAAAACGCCTTCTTCCTCTCAGCAGCAGCAACCCTTCAGACATCTCTGGGTGTTTATGTGTGTGTGTGTGTTGGTGTGTTTGTGTGTACCTGTCTGTGTGTGTGTGCATGCTTGAGCATGCTTGTTTGTGTGTGCTGTGATAATGATGGTGTTTGCCCAAGATAACATGAGTGAACACTGTCTTGGTTTTGTCAGTTGAAAATATCCTTGTGCTCATTATAACTTGGTTTAGTGTGTGCATTCTTGCGGGTTACATTTGTGTTGATTGAGGTGGAAATTTACAATAAGACAATAATACCCAGATGGTGGACACCTGCCACCTGTAGTTATGTGTGGAATTGTTTGTGCGCCCTCTTCAGTGTATTAATTCAGTTATCATAATGATTGGAATTGGGGCTGATACAGTCATGTTTTTGATGGAAGGATTGGCCAAGGATGGATCCATTTCTGATCCATTATTTGTTCTGGGCCAGTGGTCAAAATCCCCCATTGTGCTCCTTTAAAAAAAATTTGTGCGTAACGTAGTATTAGAGTATTAGAATAGTATTAAAAATTAGATATTGATAAAATGTAAATAATACATATGATTTATATTGTGTAAATAATCCTGTACCTTTTAAATCTGATATCGTGACAGCCCTACATGTGACATACCTTTTTGTCATTTGAAAAGGAATTCACTAAATTGCATTTACATATATAGGCCAGCCATTTCAAAGATGAAATATTCAAAGAATATTGCATACTAATGGGATTTATATTGGTCCCAACAAACCAGATTGGGGCATCCCTATTTATTTTTTATAACCTTAATCTATGTCATACCTCTGTAGGGTTTGAATCCATAAAACAATAACGTAATGATTGTGTATGAGTGTGTGTAGTTGGATTTATTATTGCAATCTGTATGCTAGTCTGTTCAAGCAGGTGGTTATCTACTATATACTTATATGTCTTCTGCAGTCACAGTTAAAACATGCACAAGTTTAATGGAAGACAATATATTTGCTGGTTTTGTCCAAATCCAGTTGTTTTAGTGTGTTTATGTGCGTAGATGGACCACTGTGCAGCGTAGCCTTCTTACTGTGTGCACTGAAATGTGCTACAATGGCAGGAAATGACATCGTAGTTAATGACTTGTCCCTCCTTGGGGCATGCACACGCAAGGACGCACGCACACCCACACGCACATACTTAGAGCAAGCTACCTTCGGTCATGCAGGTCATTGGTGCAGCATGTCAGCTAGTGATGAATGGAACTGGAGCACAGCGATTCCCCCTGGTGTGTGTTTGTGTGTTCAGACCGACTCCTTGACTCAACCAAAGTGACTCGACACACTAATGACCTCTTGCTTGTTCCCTCAGTTTTCTCAAAGCGAAGCAGTGACTGAACTGCAGACTTGAAAAGAACAATTACAACCACAGATATTGTAAATAAGTTGCCCCTCTCCCCTCTCTGCGTGTGTGTGTGTGTGTCGTGTGTGTGTGAGTGTGGTCTTTGAGACAGTCAGTGTAATTACATTGCAGTGAGTCAGAGAGAGAGAGAGAGAGAAAGAAGTAATTGTTGGGCTTTGTCATATAGACACAGAGAGAAAAGAGGTGGGAGGAGGAGAAAGCTGGGTGGAAAAAAGAGAGAGAAAAACAGAAATAGAGAGATGAGGCAAGAAGAAATTGTCCCAAGATGTACCACATCCCTAGATTTTTAAACACATTTAAACATTATCATTGTACCTGTGTATATAGAAAAAGTGTTATTACCTACTGGACATGAATCAATCTTCTTTTAGCTTTGTCGGTAGCCTTTGTGGTCGGTTTCTTTTGCACCCTACTGTGCCTGTCCATTTATTCAGCTGTCCACCGCTTTTGATATCTCAGGATATGTCTCAGACACCAAATGCACTTTGTTGAAGCGCTACAAATACACAGATTGAAGTAATTAGTGATACTGTAGTTAAAGGAATTGTTCAACATTTTGGAAAATATGCTTCTTTGCTTTTTTTTTTTGCCAAGAGTTATATGAGAAGATTGATAACCACTCTCATGTCTGTACTAAATATGAAGCTGCCGCCAGCAGATGGTTAGCTGAGCTAAGCATAAAGTCTGGAAATAGGGAAACAGCCAGCCTGTCTCTGTCCAGACTACCAGCATTCATTAACACGTTATATATGATTTGTTTCATTTGTACAAAAAACTACACTTTAACCCCCCCGTAAAACTTTGTGGTTTGCTGGCTGAACCATTTCTTGGCTGGGCTCAGTAACTTCCTGAATCTTCAGTGGTTCTCTGGTGATGTGTCCTTTGTACACTTTTTGTACTTATTAAACAAACAAAATAAAACGTTTTACTTACACATGATAACACATAATGCTAACAGATCCAAGTGGAATGAATGCAACACAGCAAAATGACTATATTTTAAAACATTAAATAAAAAGTGTCTCATAACTTGTACCGTGGCTGAGGATTTACTAACTAAATTAATGAAGCTTTTTTTCTCTGATATGGCAGTCATTTGGCCAGATAGCCAGATTGCAGTGTTTAAAAACTTAAGACAATGAAGTAGGGCTGTCAAAGTTAATGCGATTATAACGTATTAACGCAAATTTGTTTTAACGCCATTGATTTCTTTAACGCGTTAACACAATTTGGGATTTTTAAGTTGTAGCAGGCTCAGTTTTAAAGCTAAAGTGAAGATACTGGTATTATATGAAACTAGGAAACCTAAAACCTAAGGAATCAACCGTTAACTGTGTCATACTGGTTTGTCACGGAGGAGGTGAAATAATGCTCTAAACTTATGCAAAATTTTGTTGAGGAAAAACTGTCATGGCCATTTTCAAAGGGGTCCCTTGACCTCTGACCTCAAGATATGTGAATGAAAATGGGTTCTATGGGTACCCACGAGTCTCCCCTTTACAGACATGCCCACTTTATGATAATCACATGCAGTTTGGGGCAAGTCATAGTCAAGTCAGCACACTGACACACTGACAGCTGTTGTTGCATGTTGGGCTTGAGTTTGCCATGTTATGATTGGAGCATATTTTCTTCCTGTGAGGGTTTCAGGACAATATTTATCATTGTTTTGTGCTGTGACATTATTTCCAATAATAAGTATATACATACATTTGCATAGAGCAAGCATACTGTCTTTGCCCACTCCCATGTTGATAAGAATATTATTATAATCTCCCTTTAAGGTACATTTTGAACAGATAAAAAAATGTGTGATTTATTGCGATAAATCATGAACAATCATGCGATTAATCGTGGTTGAATATTTTAATCGATTGACAGCCCTACAATGAAGAGAATATCGATACATAGTGGTTGTGTGTACCAGTATTGAGTGACTGGTAAAGCCAGGTACTTTCCTGAGAGAGAACGAGACCGAGGCAGACATAAGGGTCTGCTTGGCTGATCATATGACCTCATCTCTTCTCTAGAATCATGCACAGGCACACACCCATAAAAACACACAGTCATAATAGATGACAGGGAAACATGCACTCAGATCAGCAGTGAAACACCTGGACATGAGCCATACGTATGACTTCACACACCCACACGTATCCACAGACTGGTGTGCTACCATCATAAACTAGTGTTGCTGAGGTCAGATGTGGGTATAATGCAACAGTGTGTGTCTGTCTGTGTGTCAATGTGTGTGTACATCGTGTGTGATTAGTCACCAGCAGGGTCTCTCCTATAACAATGGTTCATTGAAGAATAGTCTTGAGGCTGTCTGTCTTCCTCTCTCTGTCTGTCTCTCTTAAACTGGGCACACACTGTACGATTTTAGCCCGTTTATGGCCCGAATTTTGAGCCACACGACTCATTTAAGAGTCAGACCGAATTTCAGCTTTGTCGGGGGCATCGTTTGCTGTGCAGTGTACGGGAGGGACCGAGGACCGATTAACTCCTCCCACCTTGTTAGCATTGTGACCCGTACAGACCTTGCTGACAAACAAACTTTACCTGCCTCGGAGCTTTCAAACAAATCTTTATTGACACCTGTCAACAGCCAGAACGGCCCTCTGGAGCAGACGGCCGTGATTTTTTTTTCTTCTATTTTGCGCATACAGTGTGAACACTCAGGTCGTGGCTGACAATCGCACCATACGGTGTGAGCACATAAATCGTGAGCTTTGGCTTTACATCGCAAACGATCTGCTCGTATGGTAGGAGTAGGAATTACACAACAACATTTCTAAAATCGTACAGTGTATGCCCGGCTTTAGTCTGCTAAAATGTTTTTTCCTGTTTTTAAAGTATTTTAACATAAATATTAGCAATGGAGAACACTAGAAAACTGACACAGGCTGATTTTAAAAAGAAATAATTAACAAAATGTCAGCTGATGTCTTTTTTCTTGCTGCTTGAAGCTGATATGATCATTTATGGATTGAATAAGTTCCAGCATCATGAAGTTTACCAGGTACCAAACAAACTATACTGGACTGGTAAATTCCTTGGATTTGGTAGCTGATTTGTTTACTTTCCCTAGATGTAATTTATGGATGGATTAGGAGGATTTTATTAATGTTTTCACATTCAGGCAAAGTACAGAATCACATTAACCCTGGTAGACCCAGTGGCAGCAGCAGTGTTGCTTTCAGACACATCTCTTGAAAATGCATTACCACTAGAGGGCGATGTTAACACACATCAAGCAGCAATATGAGGGGCAGAGCTTAGATCCACCTACTAAATGAGAGTCAGAGTATACCATGGGCGTGTGTGTGTGTGTGTGTGCATGTGTGACATCTTGGCCTACTAATCCAGTGGCCCATTAATCTGCTTTACTCCTGAGCAACTCTCGTCTTGTCTGTCTGCCTGTTTGCTTGCTTGTGTGAGTGTGAGAGAGTGTCATGGCTCATTCACAGTGAATATAATGTGACTGTACTGGTTATAATATCAAGAATCGGTGACAGCCAAGGGACATTTTTTTATGGCACTTTAAGCACATTTTGTGGTCCATATCTGCAGGCACTATCAGTGGAAAACAGCCATAGACAGGAAAGTTCCAGTAACAACAGATTTTTGCCTTTGGGACAAGCATGTTCATGCTCTCAAATGCTGACTCAAATGCATCTTCTGTGGTTCTAGACAAAACCGCCGGCATATCAGATGACATCTCTTACACACTTAAGGTTTTATTTTGTCAAACAACATTGTCTCCCATCTTTAGAGTCTGTTTTATGAGTCTGGGAATAATTCAACGTTTGAAAATACCAAAAACTATGGGTGCACCGATTCAACTTTTTCAATCCCGATACCGATACCAGGGCTTTAGGTATCGGACGATATCCGAGTACCAATCCGATACCAGCGTTTAATTAATAAGTTGTATGCCTCACTGTGTGGAAGATCATTCTGTTATGTGTAAGGCAACATCAGGCTTGACTTTCTGCTTTCTTAAATTTGTAAAACAAAACATAAATAAACACATAGATATAAATTCACTAAATTGTTATTTATTATTAAAATAATAAATCGTACACCAGCAATTTGGTAAAAAAAATCTTCAAAATTAACAGGAATTACAATTCAAGTGTAAACTGTTTTAGTAACAAATCGGTCAAAACTCTAACAGGAATTCAAATTCCAGTATATAATGTATATAGTATATAAACATAGAATTTAATTGAATAGATCGGCCCCATTGTCGCCGCTACCCGATCCAGCTCTTTGAGTCAGTATTGGCCAGATATCCAATCCGGTATTGGTATTGGATGGTGCATCCCTACCAAAAACACCAGAGATTGCTGACCATGGCTAACATAATTGTTCTGACTTATTGTTCTCATTATTTCACTACATAATACATTAATCATTCAACTATCATGTATTCTTTATTGATTTTATGAGGTAATCTGTTGTCATGATTTAAGGTTATAGGGCGAGTAAACTCAGTAAAATTAGTTTTGGGTGGGTTTACTTCCCACTTTATCCCGAGATGTGATTTGATTACAGTATAATTGAATTAAATGTGCACCCCTTACCGAACAGTCAGTGGAACAATTGACTGTTATTCCCTGTGTTTTTGTTCTGAAGATTGATGATTTCTGTTTGACAACGTGGAGTTGAGAATATTGCATTATGATTAATTGAGCAGCTCCTCAGGGGTGTCAAAGTGGCAGAATATAGCCAAAGGCAACACAGCTCACTCTCTTCTCCCTTATGTCATTCCCTGCTCTGTCTTTTCCCCTATATTATTTTCTCATCACTTTCTCTTCTTTTTTCCACATATTCTGTTGTTGTTTTTTTCATGCCTCTTTTCCTCCCGGTTTCTCACTTCTTTTCATAAAGTTGTTGCATCATTTCTTTCCATCTCTTCTCTTGTTCGTCCCTCCTCACTTGCTTTCCCTCTGAGTCCTGTACATCTGGCTCCCTCTTTCCCCCTCCGTCCCTCTCCTGGGAGACAAAGACACCCCCTCCTCCTTCCTCCTTTTCTCTCAATCGTCTCCCTCCCCCTTTCACAGTCATATAGCCTGCCTACTACCCCTCTCTCTCCCTCCCTCCTTCCCTCTTCCCTCCCCTACTCTACTCCCACTCCTGCTGCTGTGTATCTGATGTCAGTGTACTAACAGTAGTAGTAGTAGTAGAGGGAGGAGGAGGAGGCTGGGTCGTAAGCTTAAGCCGACATTAGCCATCATTACTGAGTTAGCTGGCTAGCACATCTCAACGCTAGCCCAAAGACCACAGAAGCCTGGGATTTTTGGCTTTTCCCAATTTAGCTGTCGGTCAGGGGGGGATTACACTCTTCTCTTCTCTTCTCTTCTCTTCTCTTCTCTTCTCTTCTCTTCTCTTCTCTTCTCTTCTCTTCTCTTCTCTTCTCTTCTCTTCTCTTTGGGACTTTTAATGGAAGGACTATATCATGGTAAGATTTTAAATATACTGTAGTGTGTATGTGTGAGTGGGTGGTTTTATGTGTGTGCACTGTGCACTGTGCAAGTGTTTATGCATGTGTAAAATTGTGTTCAGTGTGTGTTTGAAAATGTATGAATGAGCATAAACCACATTTTTGTGTTTTCATTCTGTAGCCTCTTAACTCAAAATGATTGAGTTTGTGTGTATGTGGCAAATACATGTGTATGTATTATTGTCTGAACATACTGTATGTATCAGAAAGGATGTGTTTTAGTGTTTTTTTTAAATCTTTTTTTTAATTTACTGTGACTGAGTAAAGAGTATAAATTGAAAAGTATTGATGATAAGTGCAGTTTTGTGGTAGTTATAATATGATAAATTATAAAATGATGATAAAGATAAGGTGGAGGAAGAAGTGTAAAAAAAGGATTAATAGAAAAGGATTGTTGAAAAATGTAGTCATAATAGCGATGATGTCAGTGATGAGGAGGAGGAGGAGGTGGAGGAGGCAGAGGAAGAGGGTTGCAAAACCTTAATATACACACACTTGCATGCACATAAACACTGTTCCAGTTTATTGAAACTAGAGCTGAAACAAATTGTCAATTAGTCGACTGAAAATTTTGATAACTGATTAATCGTTTCAGTAATATCCAAACATGTTTTGGTTTCAGATTCTCAAATGTGATCATTTTGTTGCTTCTCTCTGTTTTACATTATTGTAAATTAAGCATCTCTTGATTTGGGACTGTTGGTCAAACAAAATAAGATATCTGAAGGTGTTTACTTGTGACATTTGGCATTTTTCTTATTATTTTCTACAGACCAAGTGGTTTAGTAATTGAGAAAATAAATGTCAGGTTAATTAATAATGAGAGTTCACTACTTGCAGCCCTAACTGGAACTACTCCAGTATTTATCTGAACAGTTGAGGAGCTATCTTATTCTGTTTTTGTTTACCATCTGCCACCATGAAGGATCATGTTTGTATGTGAAAAAAGGAGATGTAAGTGTTGAGTTGACTGTGTGTAGGAGGCTTCAACTTGAAGTGTGTATGTGCAGTGAAGGGGTGTGTTGTGTGTTGTGTGTTGTGTGTGTGTGTGTTGTGTGTTGTGTGTGTGTGTGTGGGAGGGAAGCAGTATGTGTGAGATAATGTGTGTCAAATTAGTGGGTTGTGTTTGAACACAAGTGTGCATCCTTGTGTGGAGTGTTGCCCACGTGGCTCCGTGTGTAGGTGTTGGTGTGTAGTTCAGTGTGTCCTGCGTACATTTATATGTGTGTGTGTGTGTGTTGTAGATGTAGGCATGAAGTAACAATCCCCCTGCAGCGTTTTGTTTCTAGGTTAAATCATCTATATTTCAGCGTGTTTTAATAAGTCGATCTTGGTTCATAATTGATGGGAATTTGCTAAACAAGAAGCATAGCTACACACATATTAACAAGATGCTGCACCTTTACCTGCTGTTGCATTCAAGCATTTTAGCAAACACTTCTTCAGATGTGATGAGTGATCCTGTGTTTGCCAGTAGATTATAAAGAGGTGCAAGAGATAAAAGTGCACTTATACAAAGTAAGCTTAAGTCAAGTCTGTTTTATTTATACTGTATATCCTAAAATCACAAATGGTTTTACAACCTATGTAAAATACAACATCCTAAGACCCTTGATTCGGATACAGAAAAACTCCACAAAAATATACAAAATAAAAAAAGAACTTAAACTTGACCATATGAAGAATTAGAATTGCATGTGTTGTTAGCCATTTGAGCATAGTTAATTAAGCAGATATTAACATGGTACTACTCTAATCTACCAGAGCATAGAGCTGAGCCAGTAAGGATTTGCTTTCATTGGCCAATCAGAATTGAATATTCATTTTTTTTTAGCCTTGTAAACCAGTTCCCTAGTGTTTGCTCTCATACAAAATGAAAGAAGAATTCAATATTTAATGTTGCGTTTGATTTTCTTCTTACTCAAAAAAACATGTTTTCAGTGCACGTGTAAATATCTGCTGAAACCCACAACAGGGACTGCGATTTAATTGGTCATTAATGTCAGATGTGTTTCGATTTATTTAAAAAAAAACTGGTATAATTTGAAAAAATGAATTTAAAGCTTACACTATCTCACCGGTTCACTCGTCCTAAATCTGTTGCGATGAATTATACACATGTGTATCTGGTCTGTGAGTGTGATACATTAACTTGCCTGCCGCTCCAGTAAGCCAGTTAGCTTTATCACTGCACCTGAACTATACACACTTGAGTGAATGTGTGTGTGTCACAGTGTGTGCTCTTTTGCAGATAAATGTGTATGAGCAGCCATGCGTTCACGTGACCTTATTATGTTGCATGCGTGTAGGATTTATCTGGAGTATGCATCATCTGTGTGTTGGTGTGTGTCTGTGAGCTGGGTTTTGAATAATTGCTCGATGTTTATCTGAATGTGAATTATGAGAATGTGTTTCTGTTTGAACACATCACCTATAATACAGCTCACCATGGCAGTATTTTTTATGTTTTTCACTGTAAATTCAGTCATGAAAAACACTGACAATATACAATATTAAGCAGCACGTTATGTGTCACTTTCAAAGTCAAAACTGTGCTTGAAACCTGTCCTTGCAAAATCTAATTTCAAGATCTCAAGTGTGTGTGTATGTGTGAATCTATGAATTTGTATGGAAGTGTGACTGGCAGGTGTGATTGGTGCCTGAGGGGTTATGTTGTTGCATCGTAAGACTGCACGCTCCAGTAACGCCCCATTGTCCAGAGGGTCACGCACACACGCACACACACAGGCGTGTGCCAGCTCAGCTTTAACCATTAGACACAGAGCACCGAGGCAGAACAGCTGACTGCTCTCATCAGGTTAATTCAGTTGATTCTTGCAGGAGAAGTGTTTCATTTTTTTGTGGGAAAAAGAACATTTGCCTCTATTCCTCCTCCTCAGCCTCAGTTTGATCTTTCACTGTTGTGTTGAGCTGCACACAGTGTTGTTAAATTTCTTTAACTTTTACTTCCATCTACCGAACACGGCAGCTGTTGTTAGCAGTCATCAGCTGCTTTAGCGCATATACATGTAAATCCAGAGCAACACACATACAAAAACAAGGATTTTTGGACATAAATATACAGATGTAATGGAAGCTCTCATTAAAAAAATTATGAAAAACATCTGGTTGTAATGTTGGAACACAATATTTTATTCTGATAAGTAATTTCATTTTGATGATACGACACTGTTCTTCAACTGAGCACAACTTGTTTTTTAATAATAATGTTAAATACAAAAAATAAGGTTGCTTTTTATTCACTCAGTTTAAGAGGGTTTTGTCATTTATCTTGTGACCGTTTCCATAACTGACTGCAGCAAAGGAAAATGTATGACTCTGACCTCCCTCAAGCTAAATTTTATTTAACTACTGATCTGAGACCAGTAGTTTAGACATCATTGCATAGCAGACTCTCTCTTGATTGTTCTGTCTAATTACCGTTACCAAAAAAAACTGTGATTAACATGCAATTATACACAGCTTGCAGACGTGGAGACTTTCAACAGTGTCTCTAGTGTGTAGATACTGTATACTCTAGTGTGTACAGTAATAACAGCTGAGTAAGCATTTGCACATACTTGACTTCACTAAAGTGCCAACAAGTATTAAATGAATGCAAAATACAAATCCGAATCTTAAAAATTCAGATTGTGGTGACATAAATCCAGATTTGTTTAGCAATTTTTTTTCATTTTCAGCTAACAGAGCTATAATTCTGAGGGCAATTCTTTGTGTTTTGGCATAAAGGCTGACTTTTTTGTGCTGCCTGAACTCTGCTATGTATTTTTCTTTTACTCCTCCACAATAGCGTATAAAGGTCACAAACCCACAATAGGAAAACAGTTGGAGTTACTAAGAGGGCTGGCTTAATGGATATACCTTCAGCAAACACAAAATGTGGATTTAAGTGCAGCATATTGCCAACATGCTAAATCATTTGTGGGATAGAAAGCAGCATATCTGCATAGATCTACGAAATGAATCATAAGTTGCTCCTCTCCTCTCCTGTGTGTCGGGTCCTTGAGGACAGCTTGAGGAGCAGGTGTTTTGGGCCGCCTGCCAGTCTACAGGCCAAGTGTGTGTGTGTGTGTGTGTGTGTGTGTGTGCGTGTCCCATGGCCCTCTTTCACATATGTGCAGTGGAGGCTGTTAAACAGACTGGTATGTAATTTGCACCATGCTAGCACTCCTGCTGGATATGTTATAAAGACAAAAATCAAATAGCGAGTTATAGTTAACACTTTTTTCAACACAGTATTGCTTATTATTTAAATGAATCGTACGACATGAATCACAAAAAGAGTCACACGTATATAAAAGCTCTGGGCTGAAAATGCACGTCTAAACACAAAGTGTTGACTACTTATTTGTATAAAGACGGCAATATTTTCTCCCCAGATCTTCAGGTGCAGACTGATCTTGTTTCTCAGACATGAAAAAAGGCCACAGTCTCCTATGGTTTTTAGTCTAGACTGTTTGGTTGCAGATGTCAGGCTACATAGCACTTAACTTACATTGAGCGCTTACAAGAGAGACAGGGAAAGATAAATAGTCAGCGTGAGCATCCATGGGACAGATGGTGTGTTCAGATCTATCTACTGTAGATGTCATTATAGACACTTTGAGACTTAAGCAGCTCCAGATCTGTTTATCGCAGTCCATTTTATCCATTTAGGATATGGTCTAGTCATTTGTTTTAATGGTTGTCTTTGACTTAATCATTGAAAGGGTGATCCATGGAAACATGTTGAGATGAGAGGAAATTATTGTGCTTAAAAATATAAATAAGTCTTGCAAAAGCTGGAATATTTTGTGGGGCAGCAGTACTTATATCTTACCCGTCATGGCGCCATTTGACATAATAAGAACTTGTCATAAGAACCTTTCTGCTGTTGCACATGTGTTCTGAGAAGGGATGCATTTACATGAAGCAAGTTGTCAGATTAAACTCAAATCGAGAACTGAAAATGTATCACCTAAAATATTAACATTGTTCTTTGCAGAGAGTGAAATTAAGAAGTTCTCAGAGCATATTATATAGAAATTACAATGAAGATATTATTGGGGATTGTCAATAGTTGTCTTACTGTTATGATGTAGTATTTAAATCCCACCACCACTACCATACACTCACACACACACACACACACACACACACACACACACTAACTGTAACTGTCGGGTCCTGGTTTCATATTACAAAGGGTTTGTCGATAATGCACACCATGAGTCACCTTTCTGGTATTTCCTTTGCGTGTATGGGTTTTCTTACAGTTACATCATTTTTGTTGACAACCCCTGCTGTCATTTCATCCTGTGTGTGTGTGTGTGTGTCTGTGTGTGTGTGTGTGTGCGTATGCTTACCCAGTATTTGTGTGTACATCAGGGTGTCTAAAGCACTTAGGTACTTATCCTCCTGACCTCCTCCTGCACACAGCCCTATCACTGCTCTAACTGGGTGTGATAGGTCTGGGTGTCAAGTTTTCAAGAGGCTTCTCCTGGGCTTCCTGTGGGAGTTTGGGAGCTGAAGTATCGATGTAGTGTACCTATCCACTCAATAATAAGACTAGGGCTGCCACTTTTACTTTACATTTTTTCTCTTCACATGCCCCATGTAGTATGCATAATAATTATAAAAAATGAAATGCCATTGAGTACATACTTAGGCTTAGCTTGACAAATATTTGAATGCAGTCACCTTTGTTTGCTTAGAATCATTTGGCCATCAGTATACTGTGTCTGCAGAGCTCGTACTGACAGACTGAATCCTGCCAGAGCTTTACTTTCCTTCTGCAAAATAACAATTAAAACACTGATGCAGAGTCAGCAGCACACTTCCTCTAAGGCTAATATTGTGGTGCTCTAAAGATACAGTACATGTGAATGTCTCTGGGGGTCTCCGTAGAGAAGGGTGTTATGTTAAGGGCGTATCCGAGGCTGTAGGTTGCAGAGGAGCTGACGCACTCAGCTCCCAAATCTAACAAATGAGTTGTCTGGATGTGAGTGTCAAGGAAGCTGAAACAGAAAAAACTACAACACGTAGACATCAAAATCAAAATTTGCAGCCATTCAACAGCCATGTGAGCATCTCCGAAAAAAAAAACTCCCCCCATGTACATTCCCCTAGAAGCCGTAGAAGCATGTTCCAGCCTTAAAACAGTGGATTTTATACTGTTGCCATGTAAACTCTGCAACCTTAAGAGTACAGCTACATGTCATTATGCAGTTTACCCACCAAGAAGGTTGACAGACCTGAAACCCAGCCACTGTCCTCTTCTCACAGCTGCTAAGGATGAATCCATGAATATTTCCCAGTTAACTTCAGCATGTCTCAGGTGGGGGTTAATCATGTAACAATGGGATATTGATTTTTTTTTTTTTTTTTTTTTTTTGAATCAATCAATAGCCTGTTGAAAAGTCAACAGGATATTGATTGAAGCTATTACAATTGACAGATATTGTGCAGCAGGCATTGGAATCTCCTCTGCAATTGGCATTCAGTAACTGATCTGAGAACGCCTGCTGTGGAACTTAATAAACTACATTTTTTTTGTTCTGACCTGATGATTTCTTTATTCAGTGGCTCAGCTAACACTGTGTTATTTCTGTTTGTCTTTCAGATATTTCCAGGATTGGCTACTACACAGGTGAGTCGCTGAGCCTTGTGTTTTGTACACACCTGCTATAGCAGCACTGCTATCACTCAGCTGCTTCATTCACTCATTCAAAGTTTGTAGCAGTTCAAATGTGGTGAGGCCACCACAATGTGTCCGTCATAGGGAATAGATGAGGAGTATTAGTGTGAAACGCCATTCAATGACCTTAGGAATAGTTTGATGAAACAACAATACTTTGACCACTTACTAGCTTGTTTCTGTTTCTGTTTCTGGAGCTTTCAGCCATGTCTTCATCAGGCTCAGTTGACATGGAGTTGGCTTAGGTCCCGATCACACAGAGAGGCGTTACTAGAAAAGCATTGGCCGCAAAACCATTGTTTTCCTATGGCCTGCCTGCCTGGCGTGCGCTCTTCTCTTGTGCTGCGCGTCACGTTTTTCTAGCAGTTCTTATATGCACATAAAAGTTCAAATATTCTCAACTTTTAAGCGCGGAGTTGCACCGCACTTCAATGTCCAACTTGGCCCTGGCAGCCAATCAAATCGAGCAAGAGGCAGGCTTTACTACTTTACCACTTACTTCCTGTTTTGATGCCAATAGATGCAGCTAGCTAGTTAGCTGTTGGACTGTGCGAGGGAATGGGGAATTCATACATATTAATACTGTCTTTGAGAGAGAGATAGAGACCACATTTTCCCGTTAATCACATTTGATCGCCTGGTCAAGCACACAGCCCCGCTCCACAGGCGCACCGGCTGTTTTGCCCGACGCCTTTTGCCAAGGAGAAGCGGCCGCACCATCGATATGATCAGCCCCTTAGTTGTCATCATGTGACCTGAGTTTCACACTTCAATCATGTGATGACAACTAAGCCAACTCCATGAAGGCTGAACCTATTTGCAATTCGGGGATGAAGACCATGAGATGCAGTTGAAATCTCCGGAAATGGAAAAGAGTAGTAAGTGGACCCCGAGTTAAGGTTATTTTGGCAAAGATGAGGAACAGTTTCATTTCAGTATTATTTTATTTCCTGGAAGGGATTACAGATTAACTATAAGAACGAGTGTCATGATTATAGGATTTCTCTGTTCACTATACTTTAGTATATTAAGGAAAAATGTAATCAAATACAGCTCTTCATGTGAAAATAATTAGCGTGGTTTGAATTCCTTTTCAAATAATCAAAAAGTCTGAACATGCTCTGGGCTAAAGGCCCTCTGTAGTCCACTAAACAGTAGGTCACTTACACTCACTATATTCAGAAATGGAGCAAAGTGTCAACATGAGTCAAGATTGATGGGAATGAAATAAGCCTATAAACTGATATGTGTGATGAGAGTAGGTGCATGTGCTGTTTTGTTTGTGCAAAGACACACTGATTGCACATATTTATGTGAGTCATATTTGTGTCAGACAATTAAACAAGAGATAGAACAGATAGAGTGGGACTATCTATCTGTGTGGGTGTGTTAGTTTTATTAGTCCAGACAGGGGTGAGGGAGAGAGTGAACATCGCTCTAGTTGGAGCGTCTGAGTAATTATAATCTTCACACTGTAGATGCCAGAAACAAAATATGCTCTTTGAAGACAGTTGAAAGTCCAAGTTTAACTCCCAACAACCTGAGGGTATTGAAATAAAATAAGCAGAGAAGCATATGTATGTGTCACGGCATCGTGCCCTGAAAGAAGGCCTCGCCGGACAGTTATATTAGACAAATTAAGTTGCCAGTGTCCTGCAATTCCCATTCATTTCCAGCTGTGCGGAAGCAAGAGAATAACAATGGAGTTGTCAATAAAGAAGCAAAGTTGGACAGGATGTTTCAAGGGTAATGCCATTGTGTGTACCGGTGTCTTTTGTGGGTTTGTTGGTTTAATTAAAAGACTGTTTTGTTCCTTCACGCCTTAGGAGAACTTCCAGGTGTGTGGTCTTAATCAGTATGATCACTCTATAG
The DNA here is from genome assembly GCA_916701655.1 of Sebastiscus albofasciatus. Classification (NCBI taxonomy): domain Eukaryota; kingdom Metazoa; phylum Chordata; class Actinopteri; order Perciformes; family Sebastidae; genus Sebastiscus; species Sebastiscus albofasciatus. The sequence goes on from CAKAOI010045676.1 coordinate 21,398, forward strand.
GCAATACTTTTTCATTGGACCACTGATTTATCTATTTATTTATTTAATTAGCAAGTCCAGAGGGGATGCATGTCATCAGTGCATGTCATAGCCTGAGTAAAACTTTTATGTTAAACTGTCGATACCAACAATCACTTGAGTCAGACACAACAAGAAGGAAGGAAATAACACAAGTACATGTCACCCTGCAAAACATATTATTATTTTGTATTGTTTGTACAATATATAGCACACTATAATTAAACAGTACAAAATGTACATACACAGGAAGAAAGCAACATGAAACGACAACAAAAAGGCACCTGCAAACATTAGTGACACATCCCATGTGTGCTGCTGATTTAGGCAGTTTTTGTGTGGCACAGTAGGTAATTATTTTGTGTTTTTTTTAAGAACAATAGAACCTAATTACAACCTAATTACAGTGTTATAAATCGATAGGAGGAGTTGTAAAGTTGACACTAGGTAAAGGGGCTGTGACTCTAAATGACCTTTGACATGCAGGTATGAGAAAAAAACAAAACACAAAAGTTGTATTGTTCCATGTAGTTCTGACAGGGTGAGCAGCAAAAGAGAGTGAAGAGTGATGTGGATTACAAGCAGGAAAACACTTTGAATTTATTAGATAAAATACGTTTGTAATTCAAATAGCCTTTGAATTTTAACTTCAAGGCATGGGTGCGAACACATTGATTGTTCACTGATGAAACATATGCAAGGATGCATCAAAGTAGCTATTACAGTTCTGAGGTTTACCTGCATCTTTGAATTTTATTTGCATTTAGTTGATGCTGGGTTTTGTATTCCCCCCCGTTCTAAAATAATTATGTGTTCATAAACGCACAGTGTAATAGAGAGAGAGAGAGAGAGAGAGAGAGAGACTTTGGCACAGTCCCAAAAGAGCGCTTCCCATTCATGGCGACATCCGGCCCTCTGACAAAAGGCTTTCAATAGTCTCCACACACACACACACGCACACACACACACCCTACTAAAACCCCCTGCTCCCACCAGATTTTCATAACAATGGCCAATGCCCGAGATTGAGCACAATTTATAGGAAACCCACACGTGCACTCACACACACACACACACAAGGTACCATTAAGATTTCACTTTGCTGTGTGCAGTTGTATTTTGTGTGTGTTCAGTAAGTCGTCGAGGTCTGTTCAGTTCTTCAGTTGATGCGTTTCGGCCGTATAAATGTCCACGTGATTAACGGCAGCTGGCATCTGGTCAGCAGCAACACTCACGGTGACTCAAGGTGCCACTCGCTCGCAGGATATTGTAGGCACGTTGCCTCGGAGATGAGGCTTCAGGGCAGCACCTCGAGCACTCTGAGAGTTAAAGAGAGAGTATGACCCCCAAAGTGCAGGCTGAATGACTTTGAATGTGCAGTATGAAGTGTGATTGATTGAGACCTTGTGGTTTGGAAGTGGATTGGTTGGCATGTTACTAACAGCTGCTAGTTTACATGCTGGGCACAGCCAGGGCAACGGCTGCGTTGGCAATAAATGCTCTTTTCTTCTCTTCTATTCTCTTTAGGTTTTCATTTTATTTATTTGTTTTTCATCCAAGATATTTTGTTAGGAAGAAGGATGTTTGATCTGTGTTGGATAAGTTGGCTGTTTTGGACAGCCAGAAAGAGTAGACTTCAGGCGATGGTGGCAGTTTTCTTTTAGAGTTAAATATGCCCATTATGAAATAGTGGAGATATTCAGCTTTAAATGGACTTCGGAAGGAGTATATATATATATGTTTATACAGTATATACAGTTTGAGATGATGGATATTTAAAGTGGTTTTGATTACTGGTTCTCTCCTGGTTTTGTTTTTGTGATGGTAGCATTGTTGCAGCACCGTTCTGAGGTCAGCTTCATAAAGTGGGAGGGATTTTTTTTTTTCATTGAACACAAGCAAGATTAGCATATTAATAGTTTCTAGCTCCTCCTGCTTCACCAGGAGCCCTCTCTCTCTCTCGATCTCTCTCATTCCCCTCTCAACTTTCTTTCAGTTGTGCTGCTCTGTCCCTTTTTTCCTCTCATTCATCCTGAAACAATCGCTGCACTTCTCTCTCTCTCTCTCTCTCTCTCTCTCTCTCTCTCTCTCTCTCTCTCTCTCTCTCTGTGTCCCACTGTCTCTGTTTGCTTTGTTTTTCTTGCTCACTCTTTTCTCTCACTTTCCTTTTCCAAGAGAAGAAGATAACTTTCTGTTTGTTTCTCACTGAGCACAGTATGTGTCTCTCCTTCTCTCTGATCACTAACTAACTGCATGTGGATCAACACTGTACAAGTTGGATTTGGCTGTGAACTTTTGCTGGAGGGCTGTGAACTTTTGCACCATCACAGGGACTCCACTGGGTGAAATAACTTGAATCCTCTCCTGAGCGACGACCACTTGACTCTGCCACGGCAACTGCGTAACTACGGAGTGCAGGCATGGGGCAGAAATTGGGCAAAAAACAAACAGTGTGTTGTCATCAGAGAGGCGCCGCTGAGGAGTAGAAGTGGACTGAAAAAGAAGAGGAGGGAAGTGCGTGGATGCAGCTAACTTTACATCTCTGCGGATCTTTGTTGACTTGTGAAACTGTGGATAACAGAAAAGGATTAACAAGACATACAAAGAAGACGTTTTTTTTTTTTTACATTTTCCCTGTTGATGTGTTTTTTGTAGCATCTTCACGCTCAAACAAAGTGTCAGCAGAGCAGAAAATTGGCCTTTTTGAGGATTACCCTTCTGGAAGTAACTGTTGGCTAACGAAGCTGTTGACAAAAGTTGGAGACAAAGATTTCTGCCTTGGAGACGGAGTGTGTGTGTGTGTGTGTGTGTGTCTAAGTGTTTGGGTTATGTGAGTGTGTTATTGCAATTGTGTCAGGACCTTGGTGTGTTTGTATTTATGTAGCTTCTGTACACAGCAACTTCAGTGTGTGTGTGTGTGTGTGTGAGATGCGTGTTTGCGAGACCGCTAGCTGTCTATCTGTCCTCGGTGCAGACAGACACAGGGAGGGACAGACATGTGTTTCCATGGTGATGAGCGGCTGTAGCCCCTTCCCCATGTGCTGGGACAGAGGTATGAATGAAATCTCCTTTACACACATACAGAAAAAACACACACAAACACAAGTAGCATGAAGCCCCTCCACAGTGTGTGACATCTGACTCCATGGGAACTGACTTGGTGTGCAGCCAAAGCTACCCTTGCTCTGCTGCACGAGTTGTGTGCGTGTGTGTGTGTGTGTGAGTGTATGTATGAGGGAGGCAGGTTAAAGTGCTGAAAGCCATCAGAGTGATTTGTGAATATAAAAGTCTTTACCGTTTGTAATTGGCAGAGTAGCATGGACGTACAGTACATATTTATCTTACTGTGATATATCCCTCAACAACTTTACAGTCTTTCCTCAGGACGTGTGTGCGTGTGTGTGTGTCCGTCCGCTCTCTCCGTCTCATTCTCTCAGGTGTAATTACCTGATAGAACATATCAATTTTCCTTTTAATGGAGGGAAGAGGAGGAGAAGCACAGGACGAAAAGGAAGCAGAAAAAGAGAGAGAGAGATCTCACTATCTTTTTTTCTACGCAGTGTCATGATTACAACAGCACGTACACGCATATGAAAACACACGTCTTGCACATGCATACTCAGAGGAGGTTGTTCTTGTCGGGCATTCCCAGATGAAGTTACCATGAAATTCCAGGAAGTGTGTCAATGTCGCGACTTCTTATTCAGGAAAAGCGTCAGCCTGAGGTGCATTGTCTTCTTTGTGTCATAGACACAGGTGGCTACATACTGAGCCTTGACCCTAACTGTAACTCTCTCTGTCTTTAGTTCTCTCACTGGTATTTCATTGTTCGGAGTTTTTCATCTTTTTACCAAAGAACTATCCTGCCAAAGAACGTCATATCCGAAGTAGACATTTGCTGTACGAGGTTTATTCTAAGTAAGACAAGAGCAGAATTCAAGTCCAAAACATTACAAGTAAGAGGAGGAGAAAACATGTAGCATCAGTCCATTATTACATTACTAGAGCTGAAACAGTTAGTTGATTATTAATCAATTAGTAGATTGAGGCAACTATTCAACCATTGGTTTAAGCAAAAAGTGCCAAACATTCTCTGGTTCCAGCTTTTTTAAATGTGTAGATTTGCTTCTTTTCTCTGTTTTATATCACTGTAAACTGAACATCTCTGGGTTTTGGACTGTTGGTTGCACAAAACAAGCAATGTAAAGAAGTCACCTTGGGCATTAGGATATATATTGACCAAATCAAGATTATTAAAGATGAAAATCAGCAGATTCATCTGTGATGCAAACATTAGTTACAGCCCTAATTTGAAGTCATCATCTTGGACTATGCGAAATTCTGATGGGCGTTTTTCACTATTAACTGATAATGAAAATGTTCTTTTCTCTCTCTCTCTCTTCTGAGACTCTTTATTCTTCCTCATTTCACTGATGGCTGATTTTTTTCTCTTCTCCCACCCAGAATATGACAGACACCTAGCAGCAGCAGTGTCAGCAGGGAAAACCATGGCGACGGCCTACCTGGACCCGAACCTGAACCCCAACCTGAACCATGCCCTCCTGGGAGGCGCCAAGTCACGACTGAGCGCGGGGGGGTCGGACCGTACCATGGCGGGCTCCGTGGACCGGGTTCTGAAAGTCTTCCATCACTTTGAGACCAACACTGAACACAGCTGCTGGTCCTCCAATATCAGATATGGAGATGCAACCGATGTCAGGGTGAGAAGAGACACACACTTTTACGTCCCACAGAGTACTGAATTTATATATGGTGAGAATTCACTCAAAACCACAAATGTCAACCTCTTGGTGGCGCCAGAGGAAAAATCAGGGAATCACCACAGTCATAGATAGTCAAGATTCATCCTCTGGGGACAATAAATGTTTGTACAAAATGTCATGGCAATCCATCGTATAGTTGTTGAGATATTTCTGTCTGAACCAAAGTAGTGGACCGACATTGCCATCCTTAGAGCCAAGCTGCTAGCATTGCTAAGTCATTTCCTAAAACAGCTGGGCACTAATCTATGAGCAAACATTAGTCAAACAGGAATAAATAGTGCATTTGCTGGGGACTATTTTCAGCCAGAAGAATATAGAATATTAAACTGAATATTATGCCTTTCACAGTGGTAGTATTTGGTACCCTTATACATATCAGTTTATCCCCAGCAGTAGTTTTAAAGGTGAATCTTTGCTTTTGGTCCTCAGCTCAAGGTCTCAGCTGTCAGCTCTGATAAGGGACTCTCAGCCCAAAGAGAATATTTTGCTAGCAAATACATATAACCTCAGGTCACGCTCTCTGTGTGTGTACGTGTGTGTACAAGTGTTTGTTTACTTAGCAGTATGCTTTTAGATCCACTCCCATGACGCTGAAACTACTTAGCACTGCTCAAACTTTAGTGGTCGCACAGGATACGTCACTGCAAATCTCCTCTCCTCTCCACACTTTCTCCTTCAGTATCTAGGTCAGACCCCCTAGCGTTTGCAACACACATGGTTGTGTGAGCATTATCATGTGTGTATGATGTCTGTCAACTTGTTTGGGTGGGAACGTCACGTTAAATCAGTTAAAGTCACCTACACACACACACACATAGACTCATGCCCTCAATGACCCGATGCAAAATGCCAGACATAAACATTAGTAATATCTGCAGAATTTACACGTTATCCTTAAATAATATCAGTGTTGAGTCCCTCAAAATTACAAAGCTTAATGCCTTTTTTTGTTTTTTACTTAAACTTAAACTTGAAGATTATGTAACTGTGCAGTCGGTAGAAAAACGTATATCAATCAAATTGTTCACTCTTTGTTTCCAGGGAATCATCCAGAAGATTCTGGACATCCACAAAGTGCGCTGGACGTCTTGTTTTGGCCTGCGTCTCAGCAACAGCCAATCCAGAGACCAGGTTCACTGGCTCCATCCCGATATGGGCGTGACCCACGTCAGAGAGAAATATGACCAGGCACGACAAAGCGAGGACTGGAGGTGAGTGGAGAAGAGAGTGTGTGTGTGTGTGTGTGTGTTATCTACTGTTTGATAAGTTGTCATCGTGCTAATGTAGCATAGAAGATTATATTAAACACATTATTTATGCGGAGGCTCGTTCAGGGTCACTGCTTCAAGCTGAAAATGAAGCACATGTCCGACACAGGGCTGTTGTTTTGCAGTGATATGATTGGCTAACAGGCAGAGTGGCTGTAAAGGTGCTGTCCATGGACTTTATATAAAGATGGACTCCCAACAATGAAGCCAAAACATCTCGATCGCCCCCCTGGTGGCTGGCTGCAGTATAGGTCATAAAGCCCGCCTTGTACATGATAGTGGATGGGACATGGGTCAAACTAAAAAGTCAAAGTACACATTAAATAAATTTTTCCAAAAGATGGTTTCAGTCATTGTAGGTAGTTCTTATCACACTGATGTATGTTTGAGTGTTCATTTTTCTGATAAGTCTGGTTTTAATTTGTTATTTGATGCCATAAAAAGGGGGTGAGGCATCATAATTGGCAGCTGTGAGTCTCTCTCTGATAGGTTGCAGCCGCGTTCGGCTCGCGATTGGTTCGGGTGGGTGACCTTGATACCGCGGCTCCACCGCCTGATCACTACTGTGCAGACTTTGGTTCCAAATGACGTCAAAATCTCAAGATGGCAGCTCCCATATCCGGGATATTTAGGCTTCACTTCTTTACAGTAGTGTATATACAGTATATACACAGTATATGGTCAAAGTTACCAGGCAGCGTAGTGGGTGAGCTTTATTTATTGAAATGACGCAGACAAAATGTCATCCAGCTTGACTTTAGATTTTGTGGCAGGTACGTGCAGGCCGTTGAGGAAAGAACATTCGAGCAAAGCAGGGAGGTTACACTTAATAAACCAGACTCCTAGACATGAATCGTGACTTATTGAGCCGTGTACATTTAGTCAAAGTCTCCTCAAACAGCTAGCTTTAGCCGTCTGCGCGATTGTACACCAATGTAGCAGAAGTTATTTACTGCAAAAGTAATGAAAGATAGTGCGACCCGTCTGTTGTATGGTGATGGGAGGTCTTTTGTGTGTGTGTGTGTGTGTGTGTGTGTGTGTGTGTGTGGCGATGTGGTTGATTTGGTTTGACAGTTTGGATGTTAATGCACTGGTGTATATTACGTTTATTGTGGCGGCCTTGGTGCTAATGCTATTGTGAGTTGGAGACCTTTTGCACTGTGGACATAAAAAGAGAGAGAAGCAGATGTCTGCTTTGTCTGACTAAGTCAACAACCCTCTCTGTCCGTCTCTCCTCCACTGATCTTGCTGTGGGTCTTCTCATTTGCATTCTTGCATATACATTTTTTCCTCACCTCCTTCTGTCTCTTCCTCTCCCAACACTCTTTAATCATGTCTTCTCTTTGATTGATTTCATCTCATGCCTTTAGTTGACTCAACATCCTTCCTGCTTTCCTCTCCTCTCCTCTGTTCTCCACTTGGTTCTCAAACTGATTTATTCTGATGTTTTTACCACATAGATGACTCAAAGGCAACACTGTATCCCAACATTTCACTCCAGTAGATACAGAAGCTGCAAGTTGTTATACAAATATGAAAACCGAGACTTGTTTTTGCTATTTAAGTTGGGAAAATTGTATCGTTGCATGCATCTCTGCATAACACGCTCCTTCTCCCTTTCTTCTTGTCCTCTGTAGGTATGAGTTAAGGATCCGGTATCTTCCAAAGGGCTTCGTGCAGCAGTTTACAGAAGACAAACCTACACTCAACTACTATTACCACCAGGTACACACACACATGAACAGACACACACACACACGGAGGCACCCAGATACACAGACATATTTCATTTTCCGCCAGCAGCGAGCCAGCACTGAGACATATGGCACTGCTTGAAGGACTGTATGCGTTTGGGTAATCTAGGTCAGCAGCACTGTGTGTGTAATTGTGTGTGAGATAGATGGCTTGCCATTGGTTGTTTGTAGAAAGAAATGTTTTTAATAAACATACTTTTTATGATGTGCATTTGTTTCCCCCCAGGTGAAGAATGACTACATGATAGAGATCGGGGAACAGGTGGAACAAGACGTAGCTCTCAAACTGGGCTGTCTAGAAATCAGGTAGGAGGTGCTCACACTAACTGAACGCTGGCTCTCTTTCAGGACTTTGTGCATGAATAACTCAAAGCCACGATGCATTACAAACTAATAGAATTCTTTGTATTTGATGGCTATTTTCTTTTTACAACAAAAGCAAAGGTTTGTTCCCATCAGAGATTCAAAGTTTGTCACTTTGAAACAATCTCAAACTCATTCCATCGATTTTGCCTAAACTATCGATCTTCGTCAGTTGAGTTGTTTTTGTGTGAAACTTTTTACATTTGCCTCTCGGCTACACTCATTCTTGCCAACATTTGTCATGGTTTTATTATATAAAGCACCTACTTCTAATATAAAAACCTCCAAGTGTAATTCTGATGTAGGCCTCAAGCCAAAATGCGTCGGTCTAATAAAGTTGTTTATATTACAAATCTTGCTGAAGCTTTGACCTCTTCAGTCTTAAAACTTGAATCGTTTTTGGTACACATTTAACAAGTAGTGCCTTTTTTAATGTGTGTGTCTGCAGTGAATGTATCTGACCTTGTTCTCTCTCTGTGTCCTGCTGGTTTCAATTCCAGGAGGTTCTTCAAAGAGATGAGAGGAAACGCCCTGGACAAGAAATCCAACTATGAACTATTGGAGTAAGTATTTTCCTCATGAGCAAAGTGCCGCAGCAGCTCGCAAACTTTCTGGTACATCACATCCTTCCTCTACCTAGAAATATGTTTCCAACAGAAAAACAACATGAGTGTCTCAGTTTTTGGGTACAGGGTTCCTATGCAGTTCCTAGAAATCTGGATACGGGAAAACAATAGACAGGATTTCTGTAAGAGGCTGGGAATTGCACAAGAGTCTGGAAACATTCAAACATTGTTGTTGAATTGTGTTGCAGTCCAACTGTGATTGAACATGTTTTTACTTTTACTGGTGCGGAGTTCCAGAGAAATTCTACAGTCCAGCTACAGTTATCATTTTCAACACTGTGTTTATTCACCTGATTGCCTTCGTCATGTTTAATACTCATTCATTTTGGTAGATTTATTTGGGTTTGGCTGCTCTGTCCGTTTGCTCCACGTGTTGATCCACCATCAGCTCCCTGGTCGATGAATGTTGATGATGAACATTAACAAACTGGCCCTAACAAGGCTTGGCTCTAACGTGGTCGGATTCTAATGAGCTGCCCTTTTCCAATGAAGTCTTTCTTTCTGTCCATCAGCCTAACGAGCCCTCCAATTAACTGAGAAGAATGTCCTCTGTCTTTCCACCAATATCTCTTTGTCTCTCTCCTCCGTCCTCTCAGTCCTTCTCTGTCTGTCTGTCTGTCTGTCTCTCGTCTCTGTACTCAAATCCCCTATTTTCGTCTGCTTTTCTCCTGTGTTCTTCCTCTCTTTGTTTTTCTTCTCTATCTCTTCCTTGCTGCCTCTCTCTGTTTATTGGAAAAAGATGTTGTATCATGCATATTTTAAACCAACAAGAGAGGGAAAGGGAAAGTGCTGTCGGGGGCTTTGAGTACACCAAGCTGACAGTTGGCCATCGTGGCTCTTGTTCAGTGTCTTTGGTGGATCTCTGCCCATACATTTTGGGTAGTTATTTTAGGTTATTTTACCCATTCAATTTCTCCACTTTTCACCAAAAAGACCACAATTCAATTTTTTTATTTTAAGGGTCCATAATGGGTCTGACACGAATGCTTCGAAGCTTCGACAGTTGCCCTGCTAATCGACCTCCAAATCGGTATTCGAATGCTTAGTTTTTGGAAAAATAATTATTTTGTATATATAAGTATGTAATGAAAATGTATAAATCCCAAAATAGGCCATGAAATAAGGAATAATCCCACAACATTATTCATGTTAAACATTAATTATTATTAGTTATTCTCAGACGGATATCGCTGTTTGTTGTGTGTAGAGGTGAGTGTGTACAGTGGTGCAGCAGCGGCATTGAAACAGGGGAGATGGAGACAGACAGACTGAAGAACATGTCTGCCTGCCATGCCGCCCTGTTCGGTAAAGCTTCGAATAGCTTTGAATATTTCTCACCAAAGCTCGAAGCCCAAAAAATGGTATTCGGGACAGCTGTAGTCCATCATTTCCGAATAATTCCCTTAGTAATTTTCAAGTTCCAGTTTCGCCGAAAGAGCTTTCCCTTTTGCATGTTCACTCTGTAGGTTATGCTAGTAATTAATGACAATTAATTAACTAGAAGTGTACTAATTGAACACTGTCTCTATTTTCCCCATAATTTGTACCAATTACATAGTTATTTCCAGGAAACCTCTCAGGCATTATTAGGAATTTATTAGGGAATTACAGACCCCTATTTTCAGTTTGTTTTTCAAGTATGTACCATCTCAACAGATTTGCATTAAAGAGTGAAAATGTTAAGCTACTTTGTTTGCATTTCCACACAGTCATCTACTTACTGGTTAGCTCCTCTCATGCAGCCGCTGAACATATGTGCATGTTGGAGATCAGCTGGCTGCAGTTGGCTGCAGTCCTTGTGGTTTGGGAGCTAATGCAGCGCGTTTAATCAGCGGGCCTTCATCAGTGCTCGTTCTTTGAAGTCGGCTTGGTGTGTCATCTTTCAGAGACCTTCATGTTCTGTTCGTGCTTCCTGTTGCTCCTGTGATGGACGTAGCTTTGATTTTGAGAGAGAGAGAACAGTTTCAGTGGTGACATACAGTATGTTTTATCATGTTTTAAAGACATGATGATGGACAGCCCTTAGTGAAGTAGTAGTATTTGCACGTGTGTTGGCCATAGAGGAGAATAATTTAAGCTGAGGCAAGCCTGACAATTCAGACAACCACAGGGAAGCACTTTTTTTCTGTGATTTATGACTCTTTACTGCTCTTAAATTGAAATCCCAGCCCCGTTGTACACCACACGCTGTAATAATACCATGATAATAATTGACTGATATTTGACCTGTGTTGGAGAAATGAGATGATGTAAGCTCTCAGCCTTTCCCCTACTCTCTCCCCACTCGTTCTCTCCTCCTCCTCCTTTACTTGTCTGCTCTCCAGAGGAGTTTGAGTCATTAGCCAGCTTCCTGTTTTAGCTCTGCACATCTTTCTTTGTCTCTGTGGTCTCCCTCTTTGTACTCCTCCCCGCCTCTCTCTCTCTCTCCATCTCTCCCTCTTTCTGTTTTCTCTCAGCCCCGTCTCTTAGGAAAAGATGAGTATTGCTCTGTATAGTCAGCACTTACTCACAGCTTTCTGTTTCTTGTCTTCAGTTGCCCGTCCTGCCTAACTGTATCTGTCTGTAGATGTTGTTGGTAATTTGTCTGCAGAGGAAAAAATAAAGCTGCGGAGATCAGATAAAGCCAGAAGCGCTTGTCAATTAACATTCCTCAGTGTAATTACAGCATAATAATCATTCCGCTCTCATCCTCTCGTATCTCTCGCTGTCTCTCTTTCCAGGAAGGACGTTGGTTTGAGGCGATTTTTCCCAAAAGACCTGTTGGATTCAGTGAAGGTGAGAATAATTACTGTTGAATGGAGATCAAAAGAGAGGTGGAGTGCATACAATATATTATAATATGTTAGGTTGCTGAAACAAACACTTGTCCTCCTGAAGTATATGTGGAAGAAACAGTTCAATATGAGGGTTTCCTATAGAAATCTGGGTCTCCTGGTAGGGTGAAGTAATGTTCTCCCCTCATTCAGCAGCTGCTGCTATCATAGTGGCCCATCTGCTCCACTAGAGTTAGTTAAAGTAACCAAAGCGTGTGGTTTAAGGGCAGCTCCCCAGTCTAAGTGAATGCTCCTTTTGAGCCAGTTTGCTGAATGTGCTACTTTATGTGTTGTCAGACCCGGGCTGGCCTGGCTGACAAAGTGTGAAGCGGTCCAAGACTCAACAAGATTGAAATGAAATCTTTGCCAACTAACCAGCGCAGTTTTTGAGAGAATGAATTGGAAAATATGACACTTTTACCAGAAAACCTGCTTACATGCTATATATAGATGAGTGTGATGAATGCAGCTTTCACCAGTGAAGAATCCCTGTTCTGGAAGCCTCGCCGCGAGAGGAATAATTTGACATTTTGGGAAATACCCTTATTCGCTTTCTTGCTGAGACTTGGATGAGTAGATCGATACCACTGTCATGTCTGTCCAGTAAATATAAGGCTACAGCCAGCAGCGGGTTAGCTTAGCTTAGCACAAAGTCTGGAAACAGGGGGAACAGCTAACCAGGGTTTGTACTGAAAGTTGTACCCTACAAGTGCAGTTTAATTACATTTGGTTGAGAGATGAACACACATGTTAAATACGCTTTTGTGTCAAAATACACAGGTAATTTGTAGTTTGTCAGATTTCAGTTGTGTGTGTTTGTATGTGATGGCGGGGCGTGCATGCACAACGAACAGCGTCTGTGTCAGTGATAAATTTACGGCACGCGTTTATGGGGAGGGTCTTGGTGTGTGTCTGCGTGAAAGAAAGGCCCCGGTGACCCGAAAAGGTCTTGATGTCAGCAGGCGGGCGGACAGATGCTCTGCAGAGGGAGAGAAATTGCGTTGTGTGTGTTGTCTGTGTTGTGTGTGTGTGTGTGACCCCTAAGGTCATGTTTAAACCCACTTTCTCTTTCCAACAATGAGGAGGGAGGAGGAGGCGTCAATGTGCGTCTCCTTCTGGGGTCCCCCGCGCCCCCGTCTGTTACCTCCTCTCCTCTTTCTCTCATTTTCTACCCCTTTGGCAGACATGGCAACACACACTCCCCCGAGTTCTGTTTTATAAGTCACAGGGATGCACTCAGTGACATATGTGCAGTCAAACATCCATACACTGGCACATCTGACTTGATTGTCTGGACTGATGCCGTAATTTAAGAATGGCTGTGAACAATGAAGCAATTATTTTATTATTTGGATAATTCTTAAAGTTGTTTTTCAAGCAAAAATTTCTAGTTTAACAATGTGATAATGAAAGGAATATCTTTCGGTGTTGGACCGTTGGTAGGACAAAAAAATGTCTTGGGCTTTCAGAAATAGTTTAAAGACCAAAACGATTAATCGATGACTCAAGAAAATAATCATTACCTGCAGCCCTAATGAGTTACTCGTGTCTGTCTTTGAGAATTATTTTTTGTATACATAATTATATCATGTATTAGCAGTTAAAAATAGTTAATGTTAAGTGTTTGACACATCTGTTCTTACATACATACATACATGTGTGTGTGTTTGAGAGAGAGAGGGGGCACAGCTGTCATTTATGTTTCTGTCGTTCACTCTGGTGAAAGAGAATGGTCGTCATTTAATGGGATTATTCACCCTCAATGGACTCTACTTCCACACACACACACACACACACACTCACACACTCACACACACACACACACACACTAACCCCAGAGCAGATGGCTGTGGTAGTAAACAGTGACTGATGTTAGCTGTGGCGAAAGCTTTATAAAGAGCAAAGTCTGTTCATTTATATCGACAGGCTGGGCAGCAGGTTTAGTTAAACTGACCTTTAGTGGCTTTGCAGATCAAAGTTTGATCAACCAGCTTGAGCCGAGGAGTCCGTTTCACCATCAGATTGATAACTTACTTACTTACTTTCAATTTTTTCCAAAATTGAAGGGGTCTATAGCTGATTATTCTAAGAATCAGCTAGAGTTTATGTTACAAAAATGTAATAAATATAGTATACTATCTGTGACTGGTCAGCAGAGTGACATAACTGGTCAGCCCGGTTGCTACAGCGATTGTCAGCATGGTGACGGGGGAAGTGCGGTGCTTCCTCTCAGGAAGGGTGGACACTTTGGACTGACAATATCTCTGTGTGTTTATACGTGTGTGAGTGTGGTGGAATTCGAGGAATTAAAACACTGATCCTATCGTGAAGAAACACGCATTATAGTCTGTAATCATTTGTGCGTTATCACATCTGTTGAACTGACACACACACACACACACATACACACACATGGCTGCACACAGGAGCATTGCAGATAAGTGTGTTTGAAGGTTTCTTGATTCCTTCAGGCTTAATGAGTAGACAGCTGGCAACAGGGCTCTGTAATGCTGAAATGAAGTGTAGATATTCATGCTTTTATTTACAAATGAATAATAAAAATTGCAATAGAAATAGATAGTGGCTCAACAAAATGAATAATGACATTTAAAAAAAGACGGAAGTTATCTTCTGGGCCTCATTAGTCTCACCTGACATCAGTCAGCTGCTTGTGTTTAAGTCACATTTTAAAGTCAATAAATCAATACACTTGATTCCTTTCTGGTTGTGACTTTAATTGTTAAACTCTTCATTTATTTCGTGTAGAATGACCTTAATGTGATAAACCAGTCTACTGTAAATCCACACATGCTTTTTTTAAGCCTGGTCTGTAGTGCACTAAATCCCCTCTAATCTCTATCTTAATCTATACACGAGAGCTATTTATAGTTGTCTGTACTGTATGTGTGCTTGTGTGAATGTGTATCTTCATTAAATGTGTTAATGTGTGTTCGGATAACTCTAGATAGATGTGTATAATAGCTCAATATCATATGAGGGAGAGACGGGGTTAAAAAGGTAAATTCCTTTTTGTTTGAGTCTCAATGTTTTTATATATATACATCGGATGAAGAGGATTATATAGGACATTGTATGTGTGTTCGTCTTTGCATCTTTATGTCCAGAGAATAATGAATAATGTTCCTAGATGGATTTTCTTTTATGTCCGCTCCCCATCTGTTTACTCTCTGTGACATAACTGACCTAAAAAAAAAAACACAACTGTCAAACTAAAAGTCTGTATGAGCACTTAAATGCAGTGAGATCTGAGTTACACTACACACAAACAGACTGGCAGACTGATGTTTAATTGAGTGGTAACCAACAGTATTAATGTGTCTTTGTGAAGATATTGATCTGAACTAAGAGCGCCCCCGGAATGAAGTGGTGAGGTCAATTTGATTGGAGCCAGAGTAGTGGACTATTAGTCAATCAATGCTTTTCTCCCTTAGTGTCTCTGTCAGTCTACGCCCACACATACACACACAAATACACAGCACACACACTCATGCTTCCTTCTCTTTCTTCTTCCAGTTATAGATATTCTATCAGCTGGATAATATTTTGAATAAAGTTGTAATTTTCTTCCCTTTCCCTCCCAATTCTCTCCTCTTCAGGCTAAAACTCTTCGTAAGTTGATTCAGCAGACGTTTAAGCAGGTAGCCAACCTCAACGACGAGCAGTGCATCCTGAAGTTCTTGGAGACACTTGCACCGATCTACCGCTACGACAAGGAGTGCTTCAAATGTGCCCTTGGGGTAGGTTTCTTCCAGTCTTACCTCTCAGTCTGCTGTGTCCTGACATGCTCTGAAAGCTCTGGTTTGCTGTGTTAGGCTGACCTCTTTTGGTGGCATCAGGTTCTGCATGTATCCTAAATGTGGTGTTGTCCCACAGTGTCTTAAGTTATATCATTCATTGCTCCCACTCTCTTCTCTTTTAACTTGTATCCCTGCTCTTCTCTCCAACAGTCCAGCTGGGTGATCCAGGTGGAGTTAGCCATCGGGCCAGAGGAAGGGATCAGCTACCTCACTGACAAGGGATCCACGGTGAGTTCCTGCCAAAACCACATCTGTATCCCAAAACATATGTAAACCAAATGTTTTCCAGGCCTCAAAAGGTAGCCTTTAGTTCAAGTGAAAGTACAGGCTTGACTCCTGAGATCCTAAGAAGGCCACTGATATCGCTGGTTCATTTGATTACGAATGAGAATGTGCAGGATCAGCACAGTTTCCATGAATTAATATCCACTCTTTCTGTGTCCCTCTCTCTGTCCCCAGCCCACCCATTTAGCTAACTTTAACCAAGTTCAGTCCATCCAGTACTCTGCCATGGAGGAGAAGGACAGGAAAGGAATGCTACAGCTCAACGTAGCTGGAGCTGCTGAGGTACTACTTGTCCGTCTGTCTGCCACTCTGTCTGTTTGTCTCTTTATCTGTCTCTTAGAAATTTGCTCTACATGTACATTTTGTTGTAAAGCATATTACCATGAAAAACTTGATGAGTTGTAGCAACTCAAAATTGTGACTTTTGACATTTTAGCCACCTGATTTCCATTTATATGTAGTCCCATTACTGTTTGTATTCTTTTATCACTATGATAAAAAGACAATACCCATCGCTGCTCCTTTCATGTAATCTACCTTTATGGTGGACACACTTTTCCTCAACCTGCCTCAAATTCAGGTAGAGAATTTCTACCTTTTAATTCAACAAGAGAAGAGGATCTTGTGAGAAGTTAATGTACAGAAATACTAGAAGTTTAGTTTTTCCCACTGAAAAGCAAGTGTTGGTGCAGAGAACAATGCTGTAGGCTATTGTTAGAAATATTAAAAAGTGTGTTCAACCTTCGACACTTTTAGAGAAATCAAAAAGGACAGATGAATGCAAGGTGCATCAAGTTTTCTCATTCTAAAGGCAGTTTTATTGGTATTTGTTTAATCTTGATGACCGCTTTGGCCTCTAATGGATACTAAAGAGCTCCCATAAGCTGTGCCCATCGTAGTGCATTATAGCTTGGTTACTGGGCCCTCTGTGTGTGAGTGAGTGAGTGAGTAGATACAGAGATTAACTAATGGTTTTCCATGTATAGATTCCACATAATGGTTCTACTCACAGACGAAGAGCTTCGTAATACCCGCAGCTGTATGAGTGGAGTCTTTCTGTTTTATTGGCTTTTATAGTATTGGATTTACTTACACACACACACACACACGCACACACACAAATACTGAGAGAGAGAGGAGTTATCCCCTGATGTAAGGAAGGAGCAGCTGGAAACTCCCACTGTTCTGCTATGTGTAAGAATACGTGTGTGTGTTTAGAGATAATGGCTCTTTGTAACATGCCTGCCACTATGTGTGTGTGTGTTTGTGTGTGTGCAGCCCCTCACAGTTACGACAGCATCGCTGACCATGACGGAGAACTTGGCTGACTTGATTGACGGTTACTGTCGGCTTATCTCCATGGAAACTCACTCGTTCATCGTCAGATTTCAGAAAGGTATGAAGCTGAAGATCCCTCCTCTCTGTCCCCGCCTCTTTAAGATTATGCAAAAAAATATTAAAATACAATCCTGTAGATCCTACAGAGTTTTTTGTGCTCAAAAATATACTATCAAAGTAAGTCTAAAAATAATGTGAGCTCTAAATGTCACTGTTTAGAGCAGGGGTTCTCTAACTTTTGGGGCCAGGGACCCCTCAAAGGGGAGAACATTTTCCAAGGACCCCCTCATAAGTGTAACACCGATTAGGCATAATGCTTACTACTATTTGTACTCTTAGATGCCATTAGAACTGGTGGCAGTAATAGACACAATCTGCTTATTTTATTGCCGCAAATGGTCCCCATCTGTAGATATGAACTTTTTAATGATACAGCACAACTTTATAATTTATAGCAAAGTATTTCGCAGACCCCCTGACAGAGTGCCACGGATCTCTGGGGGTCCCTGGACCCCACTTTGAGAATCACTGGTTTATAGAGAATCCATGAAAGTGCAATTTTTCCCTGAACAGCTTCAGGGATTATGTTTATGCCGATATCCACATGATCCCAAGTATATATATACCATCATAATAATGAAACAGTAATTTAATAGAGCTCTCTGTGTCCTCTAAAGAATCCAAATCTGTGATAATGTAATACTGTGTGCAGCAGAGAATCTTCTATACTATTACTGGCAAAATAGCTTTTTGTGGCAACAATCAATATTGCTAAATTGTTATATCTAGTATTGTTGTCTCTGTTATTAGTTGTGCAGTGCTTCTATTTAATGAATGCTATGTGACACACTGAGCTACAGCACTAGTCCCTTCCTTTAGACGTGCTGGTTGTATTGTATCTATTCTAATGCTGTATAAGGAATGTATTTTGTATGCAGGGGAGTAAAATCCTGTTTGTAGTGTATTCTCTTTTTATTGTGCTCCACATTACTCATTCTGATCCTGATGTTGTGTGTTTTTGTCCTCTAGAGGGAGAGAGAGCACTGCCTTCCATCCCAAAGTAAGAACCTGTCTAATTCTTCTTTCTTAAAATGTTTTATTTATTATAAATTATGTGCAGGGACATATAAACATCCTAAAGATATTATACAAAGAAGGACAAATAACAATAACAAACAAAAAAAATTAAGAAAAAAACCCTGTCTAATTCTTAGTATTGTTGCAGTAAAAATGATATTAGAAAAGTCTATAAAGAGGCTACTATCACAACTCTAAGTCATCAGATCTGTCATTTCCATATCTGTCTCATGCAAAGGTGATATATTGTGGTGTGGTTTACTTGTAGGATTATCAGTGCTGTCACACAAATCAGAAATTTCCCTAGCAGTTCAAATAAACCCAATATCATTGTCAGTAAAGGGTTGGCATTTTATATGCCAACATTAATGTCAAATAGCTATTAAAGTCATGACCATGTGTGCTTTGGAGCCTCAGTGCAGCTCTGCTTCAAAATGAAAGGTTTTCAGCCTCCTCGTCATTATCTGGGAAATCCTTTACGCCAGAGTTCTTCTAAAAATAAAAGGTCTAGAGTTATTTTCCTGTTAAAGAAGAACAATAAATCAGTCATAGGGACTTTCAGGACTAAGGTTAGACAATCACTTTCATGAGAAACTGTCGTTGCTGCAGTTTTATCTACAGTAAGATTGCCAGACCAGTGAACTTAAGTTCCTGTTTCAGAGTAAGTCATTTTGACATTTCTATTAGGAAACTTTTTGTGTCATTGTTGAAACTTTGTCACTTTGATGTCACTCAACTTTCTTAGTATAGTAGTTTGACAACTAAATTTAGGAACAACTTGCAGGTGACTCAATAACATTATTCAGAATTAAATGTGTCATGTAAGTAGTGACGAAGTGTGGGAAAGTTGCCCGTACAGCTCAGTGTAGAAATAACAGAAGCTGCAGAAGATGCTGAGTCTGAGTACTTTCACTCATACTTAGCGTTACAGTAG
Source organism: Sebastiscus albofasciatus (assembly GCA_916701655.1). Classification (NCBI taxonomy): domain Eukaryota; kingdom Metazoa; phylum Chordata; class Actinopteri; order Perciformes; family Sebastidae; genus Sebastiscus; species Sebastiscus albofasciatus. The sequence goes on from CAKAOI010045676.1 coordinate 40,476, forward strand.
TGCGTTCATGTATTGTGCTCCTAGTAAATAATGTAGCCAGAAGCTTTTTATACTGGTGCTGTACTGTGGTGCAGGAGAAAGATTATTAATGAACATTTCCTGGATATTTATTTGTCAGATTTTTCTCTGTTTGAATATTTTTTAAAACAAGACATCATCTTGGGTTCTGGGAAATGTTGATGGGCATTACTTATTGTTTTCTGACATTTTATCCATAAATAAATTACATCAAAACTCAAAAGACTAATCAGCTGTGAAAAGGTTTTATTCATCCAAACCATTTACCAATGATTCAGCCTTTTTCCTTTTAGAAAAAGAGAAAAACTTAACTAGGATGACTTAATTTCAGCCTTTTTTATAGGGTTTTTGGCTCAGAACTGCAGGGTCTTAAATTTTTTTTAGGGGAACCACTAGCACTTTGGTATAAAGTGGAGTTCACTGTGTTTGTTTATCCGTGACCGTAGAAGCCTGGATGTTGTGTGTTCACATTTCACTGTCACTTGATGAAATTCAAACACCAACTTTTTGCTTACTTTTTGGTCATTTCAACTCAAATCTCTCTCCTTTTTTCTCCTCTCTCGCTCCGTCTGTGGTCAAATAAGGAGATAAGTTTAGGAGCCAAATATTTTCCACTTAGGGTTTTTAAACACTTGGGTAGTCTCCTCCTCTTTCTCTCATTCTCTGACTCTAAGTTTTTTTTGCTTTCTGTCTCTCTCTCTCTCTTTCTCTCTCTCTGCCTGTTGTGGTCTGTGATGTAAAGATCGTAGTAGAGCTCAGATGACACAGACAGAGAGACCACGGCAGGCAAAGGCAGAGAGATAATTGGAACAGGCAGTTGTTAGTTTACAGAAGCAGTTTCAGCGGGCTGCTCTCTCAGTGAGATCTGACTTTAAAAATCACTGATGTGTTTGTTAAAGAGGCTTCGATTTAACCTAGGTATGTTTGTTTTGTTATATCTGAGTTTTAAGCGTATTTTACTGTTGTCTAATTTGTTTCTTCTTCTCTAGAGTGTCCAATAATGAGAAAAAGTTAGAAGCAGTCAGGAGCGGAGTAAGAGCTATCTCTGTCTCAGGTAAGATACAAATCATGCACTCACAAGTCGACAGGTTTAGGAGCAACATGAACAGTCTGATAGCTTCCTTGGCTCCGACTACTCGTCTTTCTTTCCGTCTTTCCATTTCCTCCAACATCTGTTTTCTCTCTCACTCATCTCTCATTGTTTTCTTCTCTGTCGGGACTGCCCCTCCCTCTCTCTCTCTCTTTCATCCCGTCCTCTCTGTTCCTGCTTTTCTTTTGTTTACTTCCTCCTCTCCCCCCCTCGGTCTTCCACACATCTCCCCACACATCCATTCACTCTTTTCTCTTTTTTTCTCTCACACTCTGGTCTTCTTTCCTGCCTGATTGGCTGCAGACCTAGTGACATCGACGCCTCCTAAGCCAACCAAGGCGCGGCGTTTCCTCCTCCCCTTTGTCTTCTGTTCAGATTCGCCGCCCGATGGTATCCTCGGCTCTCATTGGACAGTTAGTGGAGGAGCGTGTCCACAAAATTGTGATGTGGCGGAATAAAATGCCTGATTTGATGATCACACACTGCAGTAAAGACAGCGTACAGAAAAACCTCAGAGAAAGAATCCTATTATTTGATGCAATCTGAAATAAAATTGCACAATAAATGCAGTTTAATATGTAAGAGTTGTTTGAAGCGTTATTTAGTCTTCCTGGATTGATCTATAGCACTAATTTGGTCCAGAAAATATACTCAGCTTTGGCAGCTGTTTTGGATTTTTCCATATTTTTAATGTAAAATTAAAATGGTTTTGTGGATTAATCACTTTTATCTGCTGCATCACAATCTCATTTTTAAAGATGCCTTCTTCTACTAAACTATCTTTGTCCTCAGCCTGGTTGCTTTGACTAATTCAGTCTTACGCACACACACACACACACACACACACACAAACACACATGCTTCAACCACAATAACTGCTTGTGTGCTGCTGCTTATAACCAAGCCAATGCTCTTTAAATAAGACTGGGAAACAAATGGAAAAGACTGAATTGTGCAATACTTTCTGACTGAGAGGCAATTCATCAAAACCTGAGGCTTATGTGTTTTTCTTAATATCAGTAAACCATTTCTATGTTTTACCTCTCACGTTTGTGAGTAAGTATTTAGTTTTGAGCTTACCTGCTGACAAAGTCTACTAAAGATGAACATTTTCCATTTTTCGTTATTGTAAAATACTTACTTTCATTCAAAAGAGTGACTGGAAGTAGCCAGTACTGACATACAGAGTAAAACGGTTCTCTCAAGGCTCGGTTCAACACATGCCTGGCTGTTGAGGTCACAGTTTGGTTATTTTTAATCATTATTTTCAGTGTTTTATGTCGGATAATTCAAAGAGGCAGAGCTTAATTCATAGCAGAGAGGCCAAGTGGTTAGAGAGATTGTTCTTCCATTTGAAAGATCTCTGTTCCAAAACCGAGTGTCTGCCCTGTTAAAGTGTCCGCAAGCAGTTGATCAGCAACAGCTTAGTGATGTAGTTTTCTATAGACAGGAAAATCAGTTGAAATGATTTATTTTAATGAAAATGAAATTGTGATTCTACCCAAAAAATTTTCCATCTACCGTATATATGTGTCCTGCACCAAGTTAAATGGGTGAGTACGTGTCCTTGTGTCTCCATCTATGGCTTTGGCAGCTTTCCTCCGTAGCTAGCGGCTCAGAATAAGTCATGGATCTGGACAGCAGCTGGTTTGTTGTTGAAACTTTAACAAGTAATCCAAACTTTTTCTGCTGGAGGCGCCAAAAGTGACACGCAGGCATGGTCGACATCCTACTTTTAGAGTTTACATTTTTACTGCGAGCTACTGTGAGGTAATTAGGCTGGTAATTATTGCTTTATACTGATAGCTTTATTTGTAAAGCACCTTTTAAAACACAGAGGTAATAGGGTGCTTCACAGGATTAAAATAAAAGAACCACAACAATAAAACATTGCAATGTGCATTAAGGACATAAAATTGGTTATTAAAAGGGTGAGGAAAAGAAAAACCATTTAAAATAGAGAATTAAAGCCACATGAACCAAGTATGTTTTAAGATTAGTCATAAAATCCCAAAGTGTATCAATAGCCCTCAGATTATCTGGAAGGGAAAACACAAAACATATATAACTTATCATTTTTACCAGACAAATCAGAAGGATATCAGCCATAGAACGCAAGCAGGGCTGAGAACAAGCAGCAAAATGTCTTCACTGCTAGAAAGGGGGGGAAGTTAAGCTAAGCTAAAGACACATGGAGCAAATGCAAGGATTTAAAGGAATAGTCTGACATTTTTGGGGAAATCTGTTTTTGTTTTTTGTGTTCTTGCCAAGAGAAAGATGAGAAGAATGACACCACACTCGTGTGTGTCCATCAAATATTAAGCTGCAGCCAGGAGACAGTTAGCTTAGCTTAGCAGAGGTGCTGGTGGGTGGATTTTGTTACCTTTGGACAGACCCAGTTCTGCTGTTTGCCCCCTTTTGCTAAGCTAACCTCACCGGCTACAGGCTGTATATTCACCGTCCAAACCATTGACTGTATATAAAGATTGACGACATGACAGCTCCCCAAAAGTGAAACCAAAACATCTCAATCGCCCCCTGGTGGCTGGCTGCAGCATAGGTGTTAAGTTCCGAATAACTGCATATCCTAAAATGTCGAGCTCTTCCTTTTAAGAACTGGAGTGATTTGATCTCTCCTTGTTTGGGTTAAGATTCTTAAGAGGCCATTACAGTAATCTTGTTGAAACTGCTGTGTAGTTCCACTGCAAGTACATGAAACCTTAAAAATATACATACAATTTATGTGAGAAACCTTGATCAAGCAATGAGTGTTGCTCACTGTTAACGTTACTCCACTGGATCCGCATTTTACGCTCTGCTGCATCTTCTGTCTGCCAACCTTCACATGAACTCTCCAACTCACAAATATTTACAGCTTGACGCAGACATCGTACTTCATTGAAACCATACTGGTAGTTCAAACGCAGTTTGCCTTGCGTCTCGTCACCATTTCTTGCATTACTTCATTTAACCTACATGTGTCTGTTCAGCATTTAATGAAAGTTGTTAACTCTGCTTTTTCACCGGAGATATTCTGAAACTTCGCTAACTGCTCGCTGAGTGTTTGGCTTTGCAGATCTCCAACATTGCAACATCTCTCATGTTGTTTCAAGGCTTTTCATGCTCTAACCACTCTCTCTTCTCTCTCCCTCTTTTCTGCCTCCTGCTTTTCTCTCTCTCTCTCTCTCTCCTTGCTGCTTTCTCCTCCTCCTCCTCTGCTGTCCCGTTTCCTGCATGCTCTCCTGGACCCTGCAGAAGATCTTAGCGGGGATGGTAATGTTATGCTGTTGTTTATCACTCTCTCTGTTGTCCCTCTTTTATAGTCCTCACTCCACCAACACACTGCAACCTCCTGGGAAAGGGTAGCGTGTGTGTGTGTGTTGGTGTGTGGGTTGATGTTTATGCATGCATTCCTTTAACATCTTTAACAATGGCGCTGTGTGTGTATGTGCTGTATTATGTACATACAGGGTGATTTAAATAATTCAGAATGAGCTGAATGTGTTGTTTCTCATGTTTCAGTGATTGGAAACATGAATAAATCACCAGTAGCTTTAATGAGTTTTGTCTGTTAGTAGCTCGAGTGGTTTACTATCTTAGTGTTGTGTTTTTAGATGTTTGTGTCTGAGTCTATTTGTGATTATTTTTAAAGCGGATTACCGCTAAATTTGAAATATGTCTTTTAACCACAAGAATGACACACAAAAAGCAGAATTTGGAGATTAAGTGGTATTTCTCTTTAAGGGAACTTCTCCCAAACCTTTCTCTCTCTCTCTCTCTCTCTCCCTCTCTCCCTCTCTCTACACACACACACGCAAAATCATGCACACGTGTACTCGCGTACATTCATGCACACACAGAGTGGAGTAGGGAGAGGTTTGCTGGATTCAAGAGTGGGTGCATTCCTGGCTATAATGGGATAACTAGATCGCACACACACACACACATGAAAGCACACACACACACTATCCCTCCACTGAAAGCAGAAAGAGACAGAGTTAGACCAGTCAAACTTAGAAAGGGTTGATTCTTTAGAACAAATCCCAAACCATGTGAGCGAATATGCAGCAATACAAACAATTGACTTCACAGTACAAACTAAGAAGTCCGTATAAAAAAGTAATCTGCAGATTTAAATGCCACAAACAAATTAGAAACACTGGATGGAAACACTGACAAGCAAAATTGACAAAAAAATAGTATAATGTTTGTCTGTTGCTGAAATGTGTTTTAATGAAAAAAACATGACTGATGAAAGCCACCTTTTGCTGAACTGCTATGTTGTTTATGATCAGTTTATCTGCTGTAATAAAACACATTTTGGCAGCAGCAACGGAGTCACCAGAGCGTTTGCTTTTATTTCAGCTCATATGAAGATATTTTTAGAGGCGCATTAAAGGCTTTCCTTTCCTCTCATGTGAAACATAAATCACGCAGAGCACCGGTTTAGCAAAAGTCAGGCCTGTTTGATTACAAGTTTAAACTTTTTCCAACCTCTTCTCCTACAGAATATTACACCTTAAAGCCTGCCATGTTTCACTCATCTTATCCTTAAAGGAATAGTTAGACTCTTTGTTAAATACATTTATTTGCTTTCTTGCTGAGAGTTGCATGAAAAGATTGATACCACTCTCATGTCAGGTCTGTTAATATTTGTAGCTGGAGCCTGCAGCTAGTTAGCCTAGCTTAGCGTAAAGCCTGTTTCTTTATGTAGATTAAACAAACAAGATAAAACATGTTAAAGGTACAGTGTGTAGGATTTAGCAGCATCTAGTGGTGGGGTTGCAGATTGCAACCAACTGAGTACCCCTCCGCTCACTCCTCCTTTTCCAAGACTGCGGAAACGTGAGCCACTGAGTGCAAAACCGTGGTACACCGTTCGCCTCGCTCAGAGAACTACGGTGGCCTTCAGGTATCTTAAAAAAACGTGAAACGCTCTCTCTAGAGCCAGTGTTTAGTTTGTTCGTTCTGGGGTACTATAAAAACATGGCGGAGCAACATAGCGGACTCCGTGAAGAGGACCCGCTCCCTATTTAAATATGAAGGGCTCATTCTAAGCTAACGAAAACACAACAGTTCTTAGTTTCAGGTGGTTATACACTAATGAAAATATATTTATGAATAGTATATTCCATTTCTGCTTAAAGATCCCCTGAAATGTTACGCACTGTTCCTTTAATTAGTGAGCTTTAGAGGTGTTGATTGGAGGAATTGTTTTTAACCTTTGGACAGAGTCAGGCTAGCGGTTCCCCTCTGCTTCCAGTCTTTGAGCTAAGCTAAGCTAACTGTCTCCTGGCTGTAGCTTCATATTTACAGTGAAGACATGTGAGCGGTATCGATCTTTTAATCTAACTCTGCAAGAAAGCGGATGTATGCATTTCCCAAAATGTCGGAACTATTTCTTTTAACATTAAACACTTTTCAATCCCCTTTACTACCATCCAATGTATTATTTTGCCTGCCTTAACTTCTACTGCTTTCTTTGGCTTATTCTACAAGGCTGATTATCTTGAGAAAGTCAGCCACAGGCTTTAGAAACGGATTTCTGATCAATTTAGGGACTCGTTCCCACAGAGCCTGATAAATCCCGGGCAGAGCTGTGAGGGTAGCGTTCAGGACAGCAGCAGATGTTTGACTCTTGTTTCCAACAGCTGAGTCTGCACACTGATTTTATTTTAAACACCACCATCTGGTTAGGATAGACTCGGTCCATCTTTCCCTTCTCTTTTTCCTGCTGGCTCTCTCCTCTCTGCCTATCTGTCTGATTCTGCACAGATTTGATCCTAAACGTTCCCATCTGCTTACATGACAGCTAGCCCCGCTATTTCTCTCTCTCTCTCTGTCTTACTCTCTCTATTCTTGCCTCCTTCCTCCTGGTTTCTCTTTTCTGTTCTATCTTTTCATTTTCGACTCGTCTCTCTCATCAAACTCTCTCTCTCTCCTTTCTGTCTTCGTCTCTTCTCTTTTTCTTTCCCTCCTCTCCTCCTCCTCCTCCACCGCCACAGTTACTCCCTGCAGCCCAGCTGCTCTCACACAGACAGATATGCACAACACATGCTCAGCTGACACTCTCCGCCAAGTGTGTGTGTGTGTGTGTGTGTGCGTGCAGAGAGAGAAAGAGAGGAGCTACGTGGGTGTTGCTTTGCGCAGGAGTTGTCGAAACTCTTGAGTTCATGCTTTGTTTCTTAGTTTTTAATGTGCAGGTTTGTTTTTTACTGCACACGTGTTTTTGTGTGTGTGTCGGTGACCCTTCATATCATAGCGGACGCACGGTAAACTGAGCAACATGTGCATGATTTTCCTATTGTTTGTGTTCTGTTAGACTTGCGTGCATGTTCTCTTGCATTATTTTCACACTGTTTTTGTGTATCTCTTGTTACAGAGACCGATGACTATGCTGAGATAGTCGATGAAGAGGACACATACACCATGCCCTCCAGTAAGTTCAATCTTCTCTTTCAGTCTAACATCTGCCAACCAAAGTACTCAAGAAATGAGCTTCTGCTGCACTGCTGCAAGTGAACTATATAATAACTGCTTCACTGTTATTCTTCTGTCAGATGCATACGTTGTCAAGCAAACATTCATTTGGTTCTGCCGTCTAATGAGCCGTGTGGGGTGTGAATCTTTTCCAAGAAACACACTCGCACAGGGGAACGTCAGAGAAGTTACATTTAGTTAGGTACAGTAGCGGCTAATCAAATTCAAGCCAGCTTCAGCGTCTTCTATAAACAGCGGAGACACCGGCTGGAGGTCAGAGAGGCTACAACTCGTACTGTATAACTCCGGTTGGTCGGACACGCATCGCATCTGTCAAATTCATTCATATGTTAGTGAAACCCCTGAATGTGCTGGTTAGCTTGGCTATAGCCCTGTGAGTAATGGTGGTTTCAGCCCTCCGTTCCAATACATTTAATGTGGATGTTTTGGCCAGTACAAAGTAGTATTTGATTGCGTGGCCAGCTTTGAAAATGGACTGTGTTCTCCTTTCCTTCCGCAGTCTTTTTCTATCTTTCTCCGTCTGGCTTTATTTCTTTGTCCGTCTTTTTTGGTCTCCTTCTTTCTGCAACTTCCTCTAAACAGACTTTCTGCAGACTTTTGACATATTTTCCTACTCTGTTGCCTGTACGTGTGCCCATGTCATACTGTCTGCCGTATGTGTATAAAATGAAGCTGTATTACAGTACTGACGATATAGCAAACCTGCTCTTTTAACCATTCTGTGGCAACATTCATTCATTAACTTATTTATGAACTAAACATCAGGTGAATATGCCTGTATACGTGCGTCTCTGTGTGTGTTTTCTGAGCTATTTTCAATCTTAAAGCAACTGTCTGGCTCTCTCCCTCTCTTCATCTCTCTCTCTTCCTCTTTCTCCCATCGCCAACACAGTCAGCTATGGAGTAGTTGAAGGTAAAACTCCCCGTCTCTCTCTCATTCTGTCCCACCGAAATGCCTTGACGTTTTACATTTTTGTGTATATTTTTCTTTGCTGGACACTTGATGACGCTGTCGTCGGCTTTCCTCATTAATTAGTGCATCTTCCTGCAATTTTGTTTATTCATTTACACTTAACAATAACCCATTGATTTACACGAGTAACGATATTAATGATGTGGCTTTTTTGAGAAGTCAAAAGGAAGTTTTCTCTCACCATGAGTGTCTGGCAAAGAAAAATACAAAGACTCGACGCACCTAATATCCAGATTGTTGTTGCCTTGTGGCTGTGGTCATTTTTTTAGTGCAGTTCATTGGGGTCTTCTTGTGTTGAAAATGAAAGGGAGGGCCAATCCATAAACAATGCAAGATGTTACTTCACAAATAGTTTAAACAGAAGTTTTCCGCAGACCTCCGGAGCTCAACAATCTCACAGTATTTGCGTTGTTTATTGGCTTGGTTCTCATTTCACCATCCTGTTGGTCAGGACGTTTTCATTTCTTTACCGTGATTTATTGTGGTATGTTGTTGTTGTTGTTTTTCAGTCATCTGTGTTTTGTGTTTTGTGCAATTGTTAATTTCCTGCAAACAAACTTGAATGGATTAATTGCAGTTCTTATAATGGAATGTGTTTCTGGTTATACTGTTGGTGTTTGCAAAATTAGTTTAGCCCGACAGATGAGTAAGCTTGTGCAGGATAAATTCCTGATGGTCAGTGTCCTGCGTAAACCTCTTGAGCTCCATTTTTACTGCAGTTGTTTGGCAGCTGACATTAATACACCTGTGTAGAAATGTTTCATGACCTTTTCAACAAGGCGGAAATAATAATAAAACATAAATGTCAAAGCAGTCAGTTGCAAAAACAACTGCTTTCATTCAAATTCTTCTGGACATACTCACTGAATAGAAAAGGTTACGGCAGACACAGACCGTATCGAATACACTTCAGATCCAGTGCATCAGTTTGTGTCAGTCTTTCCAACATTTCACTCAAAAGATCCAGATGTTCTTCTCGGCTTTCCAAACTGATTTAGGAATGGGCTCTTCATGTTTACATGCACGGGAGCACTACAGACTTTTATCTAAGTTAAGGATCTAATTCAGAACAACTTGTTTATGTGTTTCCCTGACGCCCCCTTTTTTCACTGTGTCAGTATGCAGGAATACACTGAAACGATAATGGGACTCTGGTGTGCATGTGAACAGATTTACATTTTGCCTGTTAAATGGGTTTACCGTATGTTGGTGTGTTTGTAATTTTGTGTGGTAGTGTGCATGTCAAGTTAAGGTTTGTCTAGTTAGAGGAGAAGGGAGTATAATCCTGGGTCTAAATGTTTTTTTGTATCATGTTAATGGTTTATTTTAGTCTGATCTGATAGCCAGTGGGTGGGCTTTACCAAAAAGGATGATCATTTTTACTGCCTGAAAGCTAGAAATCATTTCAAAGCATCTTAACCTGCTACCATCCAAATAGTCTTGTCCTGGTAAGCCCCATCCATGTGGTCCGAGTAAAGCATGTCAAATGTGACGGGTATTCCAGTGTATGAAAAACAGCAGGTAAAACGTATAAATCTCACTCTTCTTTTCCTCTCTTCTTCTTCTCTCCTCCTCTCTCTCAGCGCGGGATTATGAGATCCAGAGGGACAGGATAGAGTTGGGCCGCTGCATAGGAGAGGGTCAGTTTGGAGATGTACACCAAGGAGTCTATAACAGCCCGGTATGTGGTAACACACACACACACACACACACACACACACACACACACACACACACACACACACTCATACTCATACTCATGCATAGGCACACTTTTTGCATAATAGATTACCTATTATGGTATGATAAGAAAATGTCTGTATCTCAGAAACTACAAGGAGCTCAATCAAGTATTTGGTATCTATGAACTCAGAACAAGTTGAATATCAAAGATATGCGCACATATGCAGTGTAAAAAAATATTTAATGTGGAAAACATATTATATAAATATATATAATAAACCCAATGTTAGCGTATTTCCTAAGTTTTCGAAAAATCCTGACTTTGACTATTAATAAAAGTGATTTTTCATCTGAGAATGTCAACATTTTACTGTTAGATACCTTATCATACTAAATATAGTGTTTGGGCACAAATGGGTTAAACATTAGTTTAAACATTTTATGTGATTTTGTATGTCTGCTGTATTGTAATATAATATTGATATTGAATAAATGTCCATATTTTGTGACACAGATTTTAACCCCCTTATTACTGTATTATGTATAATATGCTAACTTGTGACTTGTGTTCTTTAGGACAAACCAGCTCTACCTGTCGCCATTAAGACCTGTAAGAACTGTACGTCAGACAGCGTCAGAGAAAAGTTCCTACAAGAAGCATGTAAGACCACACTGTGTCTTTTTTTTACTTGACTTATTAGCAAACCATGACTGAGTTCATACAAACAGAGTGTGTTAATGTGTGTGTGTGTTTACCTCGCAGTGACGATGCGTCAGTTTGACCACCCGAACATCGTTAAGCTGATCGGAGTCATCACAGAAAACCCCGTGTGGATCATCATGGAGCTGTGCACTCTGGGAGAGGTACGCCTGAGGCTGTGTGGATAACACATACGGACTAAGTAGAGTAGAGTGTGTGTCACTTCTTGTCAGTATACAGAGGAAATTGTTGAGTGTAAGTAATGATGGTAGGTGCAGAGGAAAAGCCTGACCTGGAAACTTTTTATATTAAGAAGAAGAAAAAATCCAGTTTACACTTGAAAGTTAAATACTTCAAGGTGAGGATTTACCGACAGATCATTATCAGTGTGAGATGGTGACATGTATTTACATAGTATCTCTATAAATACACTACATAAAACTATTTCCCCATCTTTACCCTCTTTTTCTGTCCGTCTTTCTCTCTCTGTCTACAGTTACGTTCGTTCCTTCAGGTGAGGAAGTACAATTTGGATTTGGCCACTCTCATTCTGTTTGCCTACCAGCTCAGCACGGCGCTCGCTTATCTGGAGAGTAAACGCTTTGTACACAGGTACATACACACACACACGCACGCATGCGCACACACACACACACACACACACACACACATGCACACACACACAAACAGACATGCACAAGATAGATTAATTGAGGAATAACTGTGGGCATCTGAATGCATGTACTGCATATACATATACATATACATATACATACAGTACAATTAAATATAGGGCAGCATCAATTAATTTCGATTGTCAATTGTCTCAATTAATCGATTAGTTGTTTGGTCTATAAAATGTCAGAAAATGGTGAAAAATGTTGATCAGTGTTTCCCAAAGCCCGAGATGACGTCCTCAAATGTCTTGTTTTGTCCCCAACTCAAAGATATTCAGTTTGCTGTCATAGAGGAGTAAAGAAACCAGAAAATATTCACATTTAAGAAGCTGGAAAAAGACAATTATGACTTTTTTTTCCTTACAAAATTACTCAAACCGATAAATTGATTAACAGAATAGTTGGCGATTAATTTAACTAATTGATTAATCGTTGCAGCTCTAATTCAAAATAATTAACCAGGACAGTTTCAAGAGTTATGATTTATAATGTAATTTTAAAATAAAAAGGAGGGTAGTGTCTTGTTGCTTGTTACGGACACTAAATGTATTGTTCCGTTGTATGATTGTTTGACAATATGCTGAATACATTTTATTACTTACTGAGATAAAGTGACATATAATGCACAAATATGGGGTGGTTTTCAGGCACAGCCGTGGCGTTGCACAGTACATCTCTCGTGCTCTTTGATAGATATTTGGCATCTAAGAAATAACAAATAACATCTGTGATGATTTAGGCCTAATGACAGCCGATTCTGACTTACAGGGACATCGCAGCACGCAATGTGTTGGTCTCTTCAGTCGACTGTGTGATGCTCGGAGACTTTGGCCTGTCACGATACATGGAGGACAGCTCTTACTACAAAGGTACTGCAAACACAGCTTTGTATTATGTTATGACACAGAACAGTGTTCACTAATGTTTTAAAGGTATCCAGGAGACCGTTTTCAATATTGTTGCTTGTTTTCTGAGCAGCGCTGACTTGAGACCAGTTTGTTGTCCCAGTAACTCTTCTAGTTTTGTGTGTGATCAACTTTCCTTGTTGCCAGTACTTTACCGCCACCAACAGGTTACATCAGGATACTGCACTTTGTCTTGACTTACTGCACATGTTGGCCTGCTATGAAAGCAGTGTCTTCTTCTAGTCTCTATCCTCTGAGGGATTTTAAAATTTAAATGTAGTCATAAAAATCGTTCTGTATTTTATAGGTAATATTAATTCTGTGTTTGTCTTTGTCTCAGCTTCTAAAGGTAAACTTCCCATCAAATGGATGGCTCCTGAATCAATCAACTTCAGAAGATTCACCTCAGCCAGTGACGTCTGGATGTTTGGTGAGTTATGATCATTTAAATGTGTTAGTTACTGTTACTGGGAGAAAAAAAAAAGAATCATATGAGAAACAATCCCTAAAGAACTATCTGTCTGTTTGTTCCTCTGCCTCTCTGTAGGCGTGTGCATGTGGGAGATCTTGATGTACGGCATCAAGCCTTTCCAAGGGGTGAAGAACAACGACGTGATTGGAAGGATAGAGAACGGCGAGCGGTTGGCTATGCCTCCTCAGTGCCCGCCCACCCTCTACAGTTTGATGACCAAATGTTGGTCGTATGACCCCAGCAAGCGGCCGCGATTCACCGAACTCAAAACACAACTCAGGTAATACAATGTTCTATTGATTACATGAAAGGCCATTATACTACTGTAGTACTATAGTTACTATTGTAAAAAACCTTTATAGCTTTTTTGTCTAGTATTATTACACATCCATTTTATTATTGCCATATTATAGGTAATCAGAATTGGGCAGTAAATATCCATATCCCAAATAATTTATTGTATTAATTGTTGTGAAATAATTAGATAACTGGTCATCATAAACAAATTCTATTGGTAAAATAAAGAGCAAATATGGATTAAAGTTGTTCAATATACAGCAGACTTTTTTTTCCAATACTTTTGTTTTAGTTTGATGAATAAGTCTTTTTTAGCATGTGATTTTTGCATACAATAATTACTGATTATTGCCCAGCAAGAATTCTGATACCTCAGCATATTTATCATAAACTAATCACAACAACCTCTATCATTTTGTGTAGGATTGCATGATTATGAAAAAATATCCAATTGCAATTATGTTGACTGATATTGCAATTGTAAAAATGATTTATGATAATAGAGGGCTTGATCATTTTTACATCATTATTCTCATTTTCATTTAAAAACATTAAAATGATTATGGTGTGATTTTTGCAGGGGGTCTGTACTGAACAAAGATGTTTTCTTAAGTCTGCAGAATATGATGTGTAGGCCAGGACGTCTCTGCAGTGCAACAACATTTCATTTAAAATAGTATTTTAACACACATTTCACCTTTATCAAATACTGCGCCTCTTGCGATTTGATTTAGATACATTTCCAATTCATTGTGCAGCCCTAACGTTGTGTCCTTGGTGTTGTTGGAGCCAGTTTTTCTTCAAATGAAGAAGAATTTTCTGATGGATGAATTTCCTCGCATAATAAAGATGTTCTAAAGTTTCCCCTACTTTATGTCCAAAAAGACCTGTTTGATTTATATCCTGTACTGAGAAACAAGTTGTTTTTTTCCTATTGGTCCAACTATTTAGATAAGGAAGAAGAGCACTTACTAAGATGAGCCCTTTGTGTATAACTCTTTCTAGCACCATACTGGAGGAAGAGAAGCTCCAAATGGAGGAGAGACTTCGAATGGAGATGAGGAGACAAGTCACCGTGTCCTGGGACTCTGGAGGGTCTGATGAAGCGCCGCCTAAAGTAAGATTTAATGATCTCTTTCTGTTTCTCTCTGATTATTTTTTTGTATTTCAGTACATGGCTGATAAACACAAACCGTTATCTTTCTGCCTGCAGCCCAGTAGACCAGGTTACCCCAGTCCTCGTTCCAGTGAAGGCTTCTTCACCGGCCCCCAACTCAACCACTTCCCGGTACGGAAAACACACCAACACAAACACAAACACAAACACAAACACACAGCTCCTGCAGTGAGAAAACTGTGCTTTTCTGTTCCCTCTCGTCCTCTGTGGCTGCAGCAGGGTTTTCCTCTGACTTCCAGAGGTTTTAGGCGGCAGCAGCAGTGTGCAGGGCTACAGAGAGGAAGAATTCAGGACTCTATAAGGTCTTAAAGAACAGGAAGTCTTACAGGAATCTTTAAGAACAAACATACTGTACCCTATTCAGAAACAGTCATCAAGGAAAACACCACTGATACTTATTTAAGAAAGATAAAGTATCGGGAATAGATAATAAAATAAATAAATAAATGTGTTTTTGTGGTAGTGACTGCATACTCAACTCATAAGATTTATGATCATGGTGAAATGCACTGATCTTATCTGTTAATTTAAATATTTTCTTGGGTTACAGTATGTGTTTTCACTACCACAAACACTTTTTTTCTGACTTCATGTTCATCCTGCAATTTCCCGCAATTTCCCGCTCAACAAAATATATTTCTTGATGTTTACCGACGGTTGTAAAGTGAGCTACCTAGGCAGCGTAATGTTTCTAAGCGTTTCTTGTTTTACTTACTTACCTGTTGTGGCTGTAAATTATAAGAATCATAAATAGTTGTATTTAGTAATACTGTACGTATTATTTCCGAATTCGTTTTACATAGTTTTGTAGCAAGAGAACTGCAGACATTCATTATATTTTGCATAGAGTTCCTGCAGAGTTCAGGAAAAATATGAATAGAAAATGTGGCAATTTAAAGGTTTTCAAAAAGTTTGTAGATGAACTAAACTAAAGATTATTGTTGAATATTTAAAAAATATCTTATTTTCAGACCCTGCCATCTCCACTTTTATATTATATTTGATGCAAAGATCACTGGTAGAGGTTGGTCAGTGTGGCAGTCAGCACACAATAAAACTTAACACTGACTAGGTTAAGGTCTGGAAGAAGTGCGAGGAGTATTTGATCAAATCTTTGTAGGATGTGCTGTTTTCAAGAAAGGTGCATCAATCACAAATCTTAAAAACGCACCAATACATTTTCAACCTACAACATTGGAAACATCTTTTGTCAGGTTCTATAAATCATTGTTTTAATTCAGTCTCTGAAATGTCCAGGTTGAGCACTATCATAACAATAACCTGGCCGACCCAGTAAAGTCAATATTGAGTCTGAGTTAACGTAGAAGACAGACTGGTGTTGGACGACAGCGAGCGTGCGCTGCATGTGTCAAAGTCAGTAAGAGAGAAATGTGGAGGCAGAGAAAACGAAAGAGACTTTCAGTGCAGTTATTCCTCTCTCCTCATAAACCCAGCAGACAGCAGGCATTTCCTGTAGTGCTAAAAGCCACACACACACACACACACACACACACACACACACACACACACACACACACACACTAATCAAACCCACTCTGCAGCTCGTATGGCAATAAGCAGTTCACTCTCTCACTCTCTCTCTCTCTCTCTCGCTCGCTCTCTCGCTCTCTCACTCTCTCTCTCGCTCTCTCTCTCTCTCGCTCTCTCTTGTCCTTATAAGGAGTGTATAATTATAACTGCTATTTAAGTCAAACTTGATCATATCACACGTAAGAATAACATCTGTATATTTTGGTAGCATGTGTTACACACCAGACTGAGAGCAGCTCAAGAGCTGTACAAGAACTCCCATGATTCTTTGAGTCCAAATCAGGGCTTGTTATTACTAACAAAGCTTACCTTCGGTGTTAGTGGGATTCTCTCTGCTGTTTCACCTTCAAACATTATATTATGATTTTTGTGTGTTTTTGTTTTTCATAGCCCAACAACAATTTTGGAGCTGAAAAATGACACAAACTAACAAACTATAAATTATAAACTTACTAAGTTATGAATAGTTCTATACCGTATAAAGGTAAATAGTGGGAGCCTTGGCTTGATCAGTTGATGTATTTGCTTTTTGTTGCTTATGGTTACTCATATTCTTACTCATCCTCTTTAGAATTTGGTCTTGTGTCATCAAAACAAAGTATGTAAGAAGAGTTCCCCCACTATAGATTCATCTTATTAGAGTTGTTCGATTCCGACACTAGTATTGGAAATGCTTCTGATACAGCCTAAAATGCTGGATCAGGTATCGGCGAGTACGTAAGTCTATGTGCCGATCCGATATCACTTTATCACAAGTGCAGAACCGATCAAGCAGGTTCAAGTGTGAAGTTAGCCAGCGCTAGCAAAATGTCAGCAATTTGGCAATATTTTGCACTGGAAAATCCCACCAGTAAAACATCTACGTGTTTCTAACACGCTGTTGGTATCGGATCGGTACTCAGTATCAGCCGATACGCAAGTTCAGGTATCGGAACCGGTATCAGGAACAAAAAAATGGTATTGGAACATTCCTACTTACCATTATTGACCATGTTTTATACTCCCTCTCTCTCTCTGTCTGTCCACCTCCAGCCATCAGCCCATGGTGGCGTAGGAGGAGTAGGAGGCAGCTACCCTCCTGCTGATTCCTGGAATCAACACAGACCTGAACACACTGCACTGTGGAGCCCCAGCATGGAGGTATGCACGATCACTCATCAAGGATTTTTGACCGGAAAAGCCCACTGATATTACATCTATTATATAATCTATGACATCTCTCATGTGCTGAAAT